>JAUKNK010000402.1:445000-482500 GCA_030765055.1 Mantis religiosa
TTTTGAAAATCATATTTATATAGAATCATAAAGAAGTATTCGGAAATGTATGAAAAAAAAAATTAACCAGTTAAAAAAAATATCAGAACAATGAAAGATTTTTGAAAAGAATATTTATATAGAATCAAGAAGAACAACTCAGAAATGTTGTATACAAATATAATCTTATTAATGTACCATTGATTTAAACATGGGAGTGTATATTCAGGAATTGTTTCAAGTGTAACAACAATATGAATTAATTTTAAGTAGATCAGACAAAAAAAAGATGATGTAGATTGAAATATTTTCTGAGTAATATTTAAAAAGTTGAAAATTGCAGAACAGAATGTTAGTAAATTTTAAATGAAATGTTGTTATGTAATCATGTGAATAATTTTTAGGAAATGTCATGTAAAATTTAATGTGGTGAAAATAAATTGTAAAGCGAATTGGAAGTTGCTGACAAAGGTCTAATAATTTGCGTTATATTCGGGCAAGACATATATATTATTTCATTATGGGATAATAAAATAATATCTATGGGGGCATTTGATACCGAAATTGTGGGTTGCCAGAAGCAAAGAATAATGATAGACGTCGAAGGAATGTTGGTCTTTGTGACGACCAAGGCCAGTTTAGTTGGGGAAACTGTTTATAACAATGCCATGAATGAAAGGAACAGTGTCCTTAGAAGGTTTCTAAAGGAATTGTCACTGGACGTATATGAATAGGGAAGTCTTCGAATCGTTTACAATGGCGACCAAAACAGCCACAAAAGGACTTTGTTTAAAAAGGAATTTGGAGAGTGAAAGTTATATATAAATACAATTACGCAGTTGTGGTGAGGGAGCACTCTTCGGCGTTTCGCCGATGGAGACGTGTCGCGGCTAGAAAACCATTATAAACATTTATCGGCGTGTAGCCGAGATATAAAGGAAAGAGTCAGACGTGAAGCCTATTAGAGCGGTCAACTTGTTCGTTCTTGAATATTTGTCAGGTCATCAAAATTTATCGAGAAATATAATTAGCATTCAGTCATTATACACCGTGATTGGTAACCCTCGGTCGGCAGCTTCCATTTCGAGGTTTGAAATAAGAAGCAGTGAATAAATAATTTGGAAACGGGCATTCCAGTGTTGTAAAATTTCCTTCTCACACACATCCACGCATACCCTGAGAGAAACCTCATTGCTCACTATAATATTTGCTTCAAACTGGTGCACAACGTAGAGCAGTGGTAACCTGTGATTGCCACCACCTTCATTTTTGCATCAGTGTGTACGGCGGTGCCGGACAGAAGAAGGCTGTTTGGTTGTTATCCGAGCCAGGGATAGTTAGGGTCTTCTCTCATGTCTTGTAACTTTTATAGCCCGCACATTAGTGTTCATATGATAAAGCGAAACTTAATAGTTAACATAATGGACTGCAACATCGTGACCTATATCACACGTGACATCATTATTTCGTGGCCAAACCAATATTTATTTTGGGCGTTGTGCTGTTATTGAGTTCTTCATTAAAGAGCATAAATCTGCTACTTCAGACTTCAATGTGTCTATGGAGATGTCTGCAGATGGGAACGTGGGCCTTGTAGTGGTCGCCCTCAAACTGCCTCCACAGAACACAAATAAAAAGCTACTGAGGAGATGGCGTCAATAGGACATAGTACAGGTCAAGAAATGATTGAAACTTTAGTTCTTGAACAGTTTGTGTTCCAAGATAATTTACCAGGGACCACAACATTTAAGGAAGTATCACCCAAAACCGTTCCTCAGAGGTTTCAAAATGAGGGTGTTAACTGTTTCGACGTGTATTGTGACAGGAATGAGGGCTGGTTTCCTTAACAAAATTCCAGAGTATAGAATGTTGCGCAATTATATAGTAAGAGTATATTCAAACTTGCAGAACGAAAAGGAAAACGTGTACAAAGAAATGGAAACTACGAGTATGTTAAGAAGTGAAGGAAAATTTTATAAATTAAGAGATACTTGTCTAAAGAACATTGACATTTTTAAAAACGTTGGTCACCACTTCTTTATCTCGGTTAAATTGATGTAATTTTTTTTGAAAAAGTACGCTAATTATTCTGTTACAGTTAGTCCTGTATATGACAAGCTTGGAAACGTTAAATCAGAGCGAAGAATTCAACAACATAATTGGGATTTTAGTTAATTGATGGAAATTAGTCATTTCTCCACACTAGCCGTATATAGGCTAAGGTTTTTGATAGACTAGAGTCATCATGAAAAATTCAATGCCATGGCCGGGATTTGAACCACGGATCCTGGTTTCCGTCCAGTCGCTCTTAACCTTTGAGCTACCATGGCCAACGTGCCGTCCTGGCATTAAATTCTCCAGTTGACTCATAAATTTTCCCGGTAAACCACTAGGGGCTCTCGCATTCGAAATACACCGTTTGTGGCGACTTACCATCGTAAGTACTTAAGTCCCAGGCTTCATCATTTAACTCTTATTATTTTAGTTATTTGATGGAAATTAATCATTTCTCCACACTAGACATATATAGCCTAAGGTTTTTGATGGATAGAGTCGACATGAAAAATTCAATGCTATGGCCGGGAGAATTTAATGTCAGGACGGCACGTTGGCCATGGTAGCTCAAAGGTTAAGAGCGACTGGACGGAAACCAGGAGATCCGTGGTTCAAATCCCGGCCATGGCATGTTGATTCTATCTAACATAACTGGGATTTGAACCACAGATCTACTAACTAAGCACTGACAGTAAGCGTTCCTTCTGACTCACATGTCTCCCAGGAAATGTCCATACCCTGATGGTGACTTTAGAACCAGTGTCTCTTAATGCAACAATTAATTGTTCTTTCATAGTTAGTCGTGTGTAGGACAAAGTTTTGTAAAGTCTGTTTTCTCATATATATATTTGAGATATCCTTGTGGTTTTGTGGGCCAGAGTTAGGGTGACTGGAAGACAACTGGCTATAATTATTTGATTCTACCTTCCCAATTTTGTAAGAATACTTAAACGGGTATAAACGATAGCAGATAGAGAGTAGCATATGGGTGTAACGCATAATGTCCATTTGTCGGTGTGTGAAGAGGATAACTGAAGAATGAAGCATTGGATCATTGGTAAAGAAAAGCCTCTCCACAAACGTATGCAATTTAGAAATCTACATAGTGAAAACTTGTTTGTGTACATAGAATGATCCCAACCAATTATGATGAATACTTCGTCATTGGAAACCGCAACTCCTTCTGACAGATATGGGATATAAAACGTCTATACGACATATTGGAGTTATAACGAAGAAGGCCTTGACCTTTAGTTGAGAATGCCATTGAGTAAAAAAAAGTAGCTGTTTTATTTCACAGAATATAAATATGTGCAGCGCTTCGTAGAGAATAGCAATAATTTCCAGCTGGATTTTATAGCAAGTATATACACTGTAGACGCGATGATGTAACACTTCAACAGACAGAACACAGAGTCTGAAAATCTGGTTTGTTGCACTTGTATGACTTTCACTGCTCTTGTAAAAACGTTTCTTACAAACGTAGGACTTCTGAGGACATTATAGATATTTCTTGTTATTTGTATGAATTTTCTGGAATTTTAGTTTTTTTTATTTCTCACAAAAATGTATTTGACATAAATTACGTGTTTTAATAAGATCTATATATTTTTGCAGTAAGATCTCGTGTCTCTTGCGGATTACCAGTTATACAAAAATCATCCAGAGGACTTTTGAGGACATTCGCAGAACACTCAAAATACATATTTAATTTCTCATTAAAATATACTAGACAATAGTAGTTTAAACAGAGTGTTTAGAAACAACTTTTATAAAAGTATCTTCTTCTTCCTTCACGGGTTAGGCTTGAGCCTGTTCCGGTCTCACATTTCCTGAAGCCATCTCTGTCCGTCCGGCTTATTTCTGTGAGACTGCTGAGAAATTTTATTTTTACATGGCGGGTTTCCAGCCCAGCGCATAAGCCCCAACCTGGGGGACCAGAGTTTTATATCAGAGTTCTCTCTCCTAGACGGGTTGCTTTCTCTACAGCTAAGGAGTCCTGTCCACCGCACCTGTTTGGTCCGCGGGTGGTATTTTATTTCCCACCTACCTCCCAATGTAAGACTGGTGAGGGCTTTCCCCTCTCCACCACCTGGGGACGCGCCTTCTAAGGGTTAAAGGTTCCCCCGAAGGTAAAAGTATAATTCTCGAAAATGTTCTATGTGAAATGTAGTCTGGGATGGGTGATTTTCTTGAAAATCTTTGTTTCACATCTTTGAAGCTTGCTGAAAATACCAGAGTCGGCATGTAATCAACCTTTGTTTTGTTTTTGTTTTCTAATTTACGTCCTCCAACGTTACGTCATATAAGACGATGAATGAAATGCGTGAAATGATAATCAAACGATCACAGTGTCCTTAAAATTTAGAGTTACCCGACATTCATCTTTCAGGATAGGGGGAACCCCGGAAAAAAGTTTATGCAGATAACACTCCCTGACCAAGATTCGAACTTGGGACCGCTTGAGCGGCGGGCAGACACACTACCAACTACGCTACCGAGAGGGTCTTTTTTTGAGTTATGTTACATACATACACACAGAGATATATAAAGATGCTTCTTTGTATTTAGAAGTCTTCAAACATGTATTAGCAGAGAAACATAGATATTACATTTTTGGGTGGAATATAATACTTGCTATAGTTGTTTTAGGTAAATAGGTGAGGAAATAAACATTTCCACCAAACAGGAACAACTACCGATACAAAACTAAATTGGTTACATCGTTTATACACTGACAACTACTAATGAGAAGACGAGCAATTGCGTTAGTAAAGTGAGTATCGGGAGTGAGTTACCAAGCCGTCGAAGGTCTGTCAGAGGTTACCTATTCAAATGGAATATCCGTGTGCACAAAATGTCAAGGAGTGGTTAACGTTCTTCCACGAAACGGCCGGCTAGCTTTGTCCTCAGTATACTTTCTAAATTGTCACTGACAACATTATCGAGAAAACACAAGCTCACGTTACTTTATCTATCCTTTATCGGGTATAAGACTACAGATTATTCTTAACAAACCTTTCTGTTTGTTTACTTGCCTTACTATATATGTAGGTACTTACAGTAAGTAGGTGTACCAAATATTGTATAACAAGTACTTACCAATGATACATATTTAAAGAGTTTCTTAAAAAAATCTGTGGCTGTGAACCACATAACCCAAAACGTAAAGTAGCTTAGAAATAAAGCTTGGTATTCAGGTTCAGCATTTTCGAAGGATGTAGCATAATGCTCCACCCCCTGAAAGAAGCATTTTTCAGAATTTTCAATAACTAAAAGATTTCATTGCAATCAACTAATTTTCATTACAAATGAGACGTATATTTTGACTTTTCTGTCAATTTCAACAGAAGTCCTCTTCGTTATTCTAGATTACTTTTCTTCATTTGTTCCATATATATTCCGCCTTTAACTGACATGGTTATATCGGCGTGTTAACTCACATTCGTTGGGTTTTAATCATTAGATCACGCACACATTCGCACTCTCATTCATACTTCCATACTCTGGGGAAGATAACGAATTATCTTGGTCGGAGAAAAACCAACCACTCTCACCGCCGGGAATTGAACCCCGGACACCTAGCACGGTGCTCTACCGACTGAGCTACGGAACCAGCCCAATATGACTTTGTACAACTGTTAAACCGTACAAAAGATATAGGTCTTGTAAACAAAACAAACAAAAAATACCAACTTGTGTCAAGTATACTTTTTCCGAACATAACCTTTACAAAATGTTCCTTGTTATTTGTTTAGATTTCCCATTACTTATAAGTAATGTTTGACATGTCGTGCTTTTAATGAAGCCTTTAATAATAATCTGACTTTCAGGTAAGTAAAAACATATATACAGGTCTTCTGATGAAAATTTTTGTTGGATCTTAAAAGATTTATTTCTCATTTTTAGATTATTGATCATATTTACGCTTATTTCTATGAATAAGTCATATTTTGGGGATTATTATAGTGTAGTCAGCAGCCATTAGCTGTAGTCTGTATACAAGTCACTAGCAGCACTGCCCGCTTGTTTTTTGAAGGTTCCTTTTGCAGGTAGCAAACGCTCCCACAGGTGGGCTTTTTTTTACTATATATATCTATGTATATGTAGATATATAGATGTATATAGATATATATTTTTCTTTTCCTTGTTTAAACGTTTTTTTAATTGTTTCCGTTTAATTACCTATCTGTTTTCTGCAGTTTCACACACGTACACTGTGCACATAAACACCCATGCCCAGGGCGGGACTCGAACCCGCGACCCTCTACGCAGTGGAACGCTAGAGACATACGTTCTAACGACCATGGCTACGAGGGCTGGCAACTTGAAGCAAAGTTTGAACATTCTGAGTGGGAATTTTCCCCAGATGAAATAACTTACTTCAAGTATGCTCGTATGACCTAATGTAATGTGGAACGTAGTTTCTCCAAATATAAGAACATTCTTTCTGATAATAGAAGAGGCTTCTAATTTGAAACCTTAAAGTGCACATTGTCTTTCAATTTTATTTTCTTGCTGATGAAAACTAACCCCAGGCATAAATATTTTATTTCTCCTGATTATTCTTTTCTTAAGCTGCAATAATTAATCTCTAATTTCTTTTAAACTTACAAATTCCATAAAGTGCTGAATTTAGAGGTAGAGGGGACTCTTTTCTGCAGAAAATATTAAAACTTTTATGTTAATTAAAGTTTAATTGTCAATTGATATAGTATGATTAATAAACCCATTAAGTTATAAAGATCATATTTTTGTCTTTTCAGGTCACATTTGAGCTATATTTGCTATATTTTAGGTCATAAATGCATGCATATTTTCCATTTTTAGGTCATAGAAATCCGCTCTTATAAGTTTCTCAATTATTTTTTATGTATTTACATACAAAGAAAATGGATTGTCGAAGTCATTTCATAGCAACCAGCTCTTAAAATATATTTGATCATATAATCCTATTGTATGCTCCTACTTGATTGTACGTATAAGAAAACGGGCAAGTTGGTACAGCAGTAACGTGTTCGACCGCATTCGGGAGGACGTAGATTCGAGCGCTTACTGTGAGTTGGGTATCCCTTGTTACCAAGGCGAACGCAGTGGTGTTTACTTTCATACCACCATTTCTTTTTATTATCTTTCAGGCTCGTCGTGTGTGGCTTAGATGGCAGTTGCAAATGTCTATCTCGATTAACATTTAATGCACTGAATTAAACTTGAATGTTTCATCCCTTGAGCACATAAATCTTGTAGGTAACTAAACTCGTGCACACTAACGAATCTTCAGGAATAATCCTGTTACGCAAAAGTTGTCGAGAAGGAAGAGGAATTCCGAGAACATTCCCAGAAAATTCAAGGGAAGTGTAGTTTGTGGTTAGGGGAAAATTTTGAAAATCTTCATTTCGCATTCTTGAAAGATGGTCAGACTGCGCCGTGGCTTAGTGGTTAGACCTCTTGGTTCTCACCAAGGTGGCCCGGGTTCGGACCCAGGCGACCGCAAAGTTAGCTTTGTGGTGGACAACACGGCGCTGGGCCCGGTTTTCTACAGATCTCTGGTTTCCCCCGCCATCTCATTCCACCTGTGCTTCATCTTCATCTCATATATCATGTGTCACTGCCTGTGGTGTCGTATGTAGTAAAGGTGGGCGTTAAATACTACACTTTTTTTGAAAGATTGTCAACTTAACTAACAAGTTCCATCTTTGACCAGCTTTTCGTTTCTGAGTTATGCTGTTCAAAGATAACGCCCAAGCGCGTGGCCGGGAATTTTTATAAAAGTTATTTCTTTGTATTCAAAGGACCTCTGTTTTCTAGTAAAACCTTGGTATCAAATTTTTAGGTGGAATACAATACTTTACGAACGTACCATGTACCCATCTGGTAGAGAAAACAAAACATTTCACACAGTTACTAGCATGTTGTTAAGGTTATTGGATTAGTCTTCGGAGGGGATTCGCCACCTCAACCAGACTAGTCTTTTGTACCTATGCCCCAAGTGGGGCACCCCCGGGAGAGAGGATGAGATGAGAGCAGATAGAGGGTGGCCAACCCCAAGGAGTCACTAAAATCCAGATGGCGGGGTCCTTACACTTTACTAGATAGGAACTCCCCGGTGGTCCAGGACAATCGTCATCCCCCCTTCCGTGGCCGGTTCGGAGACCGCACCCCGCCCCCAAAGCAAAGGAATCTAGGCAGCTGACACAACCGCATCCCGCCAGCCGCATTCCTGAATTGGCCCACTAGGCTGGCTCGGAGACCGAAGTACGTCCCACCGGAGGAGAAAGTGTTTACTCATCATCCTACCATGCACCGCCGAGGCTTCCGCCGACACTTCTATCCTGAAAGAGACCACCAGATGAGAAACGATATAAAATCATAATGGAGATCAAATGGAGGGACAGGAAATTCGGGGGATGTTAACCTACCCAGCATTCGCCTGGCGACCTGGGAAAACAGCCGAAAAACTCCATGGGTCAGATTAGTCGGTGCGTCGGGAATCGAACCCGGGCCACCCGAATGCAGGCCACAGACAAAATCGCCTTATCCATCCCGCTCGGTTGTTAAAGTGATATTTATATTGGAATTATCTAATTGTAAAATTACCAATTTTATAAGTATATGTTAAAGGGAGAGCTAAGGAATTAATTCGTAAAGGCATTGTGGTTAAAGTAATTGCAACTATGGTGAAACCTGTTCGACAAAAAAGCTATTATATAAAGACGTGCCTGTAAATGTGCAGATAGGCAAGCTGTGAAAGTCATTGATAGGTGAATGGAAACCTGAAACGCTGATGGGATAAGCCCGTCTATTGCAGAAACGTTGACCATCAACGGTCGCTGTAAGTAAACTTGAATGAGACTCGAAGGACGGACGTTCACACAGAGTACCTACAGCCAACCAGGATGAAATGGAGGCCACATGGGCGAGGAAAGTCGACCACGATCTACCGAATGCAAGTGACACACGTTACCTTGACGCCAACTTCCTCGAGCGCGAACTTCGAGCGCTACTAACTTCTGATAATCCATCCAGTACACAGATTTTATTGAATGTTATGAGTAGACAAATCTTAAAGCTACTAATTTGGGATTTCCCCCCATATCTGTTTAGCGTGGTGGTGTAGTAACTACCTCACGAACAAGAGGTCCCGAGTTCGGATCTGGGACAGGGTGATACATCTGGATAAGTTTAAAGAAACCAAGCGGGATGGCTCAGGCGGTTTCATCTGTGACCCGCATTTGGGAGGTCCCATGGCTGGCCTACGTGACCCATGGGTTTTTCTAGGGTTTTCCCGAGTTTCTAGGCGAATGCTAGGTAGGTAAATGACATTCCCCGAATTTCTTGTCCCTCGATTTTACCTCCATTATCATTTCACATCATCTCCCATCTGGTGGTCCCTTTCAGGGTAAAAGTGTCGGTGGGTGTCACGGTGCTGCATGGCATGATGATCTACTCCTGTTAAACACTTCCTTCTCCGGTAGGACGGTCGGCGATCTCCGGACCGGCTTAGTGGGCCGTTTCAGGACCACTGAGGGTGGGATACCTGTTTTACTGAACTGCCGGGGAGTTTCCAACTGGTAAGTAATAGGGATCCTGCCCTCTTCACTCTCGTGACTCCTTCGATCAGCCTCTCTTTGCCTCCTCTCCCCTCAACTTTCCTCCCAGGAATGCTTACGTACAATAAACCACAGGTTTCGGTGCCGAGTACCCTCCGTAGTAATCTTAGTCCTATACAAAAGTGATCCAGAATGAACAGGACTTCTAAAAACATTCACAGAAAGTTTGAGATATTTATTTGATTTATCATGAAAATATCTTAAAGTATCTTAAATTATTAGAGCTATTTTTGAGAAAATCAAAATCATATAAAAAGATTCCCTATAAAGGGCAGTCTATAGTAGGTGGATTTTCTTAAAACTCTTCGTGTCACTTGAAAATACCAGGTTTCAAGTGTTTTATGCTTACTTTTCGATTTTATGTTATGTCATTCTCTCTCCTCCCCCATTCTCTCTCTCTCACCTACTTCACTTTTCTTCCTGCAAATGCTTATTTTTTATTCAGGTAGTCTCGGTGTTATCTCGGTATAGAACTTTTAGGTCAAATAGAATCGTTCTTTACTTTCTGTAAGCACGTGGTAGAGAAAGTAAAATAAGAAGGTTCTTCCCTCCCCTCTCCCAACCACATTCGTCTCCACCAGACTGCACCCTAATCACCAACCAGTTTTCTTTCCAGAAAAGTCAGCAGAGAAATTTATTTGGAAGTAAATTTTGCTGTTTCGTAACAAGTTAGTCCCTAGCTTTGTCAAGGTCAGAGCTTCACAACTGACCTTTGGCTTTACAATCCACTGGCTGACAATCAGGTTTTATCCAAACACGTTCGTTACTGTGAGGCAAAATTTCTTCCCCTATTATGTGCAGTCCATCGAACACTTCAATATCCATATATTACCTACGTGTTTTGAGAACCCTTGAATCTGACAAAACTACTTTTGGAATAAGCTGCAATTTTGTGTGTATTAAGTTTAAACATCCTCCAACATGCGACACAAAGATGTTCAAGAAAGTCCCCCATCCCATACTGCTCTCTATATGGTACATTCCTTACAAATTTACATTTCTTTCGACATTGTCTCTAGCCACTTTGAATAAATTTAATATGCTTAAGCTTTCATGACAGATAAAAGGTAAATATATATATACAATGTTTTGGGAACGTCCTCAAAAGTTCTCTGGATGCTTTTGTATAACTAGTAAAATGTAACACATGGAAAAAATATTACTCCTCAAGACCTGTAAATCTTGTTATTAGGTGGTCTCATAAGTAAAGTCGATTTTTTTTATTTTGCTGTTTTGGAAAGTTTATTGGGTTTATTTGGTTTGCCAATGCTATTTACAGGATGCAATGGCTAGTGTTGCCTACATTGCCAGCATGTATCAGTCTTCAGTTGTTAATAAACAATCACAAAATGGAGATAAGAAAATTTGAACTTAGAGCCCTGCAAAAGCACTACTGGAAATAAAATTATAAAACCGCTGCCGCAGTTCGAAGAAGTGTGTGTGTGTGTGTGTGTGTGTGTGTGTGTGTGTGTGTGTGTGTGTGTAGTGTTTAACGCCCGCTTTTACTACATACGGCACCGCAGGCGATGACATTGATGATACATGAGATGAAGATGGAGCACCGGTGGAATGAGATGGCGGGGGAAACCGGAGTTCTCGGAGAAAACCCGCCCCAGCGCCGTGTTGTCCAGCACAAATCTCACTTTGCGGTCGCCTGGGATCGAACCCGGGCCGCCTTGGTGAGAGCCAAGCGGTCTAACCACTGAGCCACAGCGCGGCCCAGCTGGAAGAAGATGTGAAGTGGAAGGAGCAGGTGTCGTTAGTGAGCGTGTGGCACAATGGTGGTTCCAACGTTTCAACAATGGAGACGAAAATACTAAAGATTTACCACGTTCTGGAAGACCTGAAGTATAGAATATTGAGGATACACGCCAAGTTTCGCGAGAAAATCCGCAAAAGGGTATCCGTAGGCTTTCAAAAGAACTTGCTGCATCAAAAGATACCATACATCGGCAAATTAAGACACTTGGAAAATCGTACAGAAGCTGTAGATCTGCACCTCCTCAGCTGACACTCCAACAGGCTGAATGTAGAGTGGATATCTATCTTCAGTTTATCCGTAATCCCGTGGATGATAGATTTGTTAGGAGAAGTGTCTCTTGGGATGAAATATGGGCGTATTATTGAAACCCTGATGTCTCGAAGCAGTGCCTTGATCCCCGTCAATTTGCTAAAGTCATCGTTAAAAAAATCAGTTCGGTCCCAAAGTAATGTTGTGTGTGAGGTTGAATTTTGAAGGTGTGATTCATTGCGAGTTTGTTCCAAAAGGGCGGACGATTGATGCAGGTCTTTATTCTGCACAACTGAAACGAGTTTCTAAACTTTTGAGACGGCGATGTCCAGCATTAGTTAACCGAAATAGAGTTCTATGAAAACAGGACAATGCAACACCCCACACTGCACGAACAACCATGGGAAAAATTCAGGAATTGGAAGGAATCGAACTGCTACCACACCCAGCATACAGCCGTGATCTCGCACATTCATTCGATCCATGGTCTATTTTCTACGTAGAAGAAATTTTAACAACACTGAAGCAGTGCAAGTGGGTGTCGCCGAATTATTCGCATCAAAACCCAGAGACTGATACCATCGTGGGATAATAAACCTCGCTGAACAATGGCTCAAAGACCATACAATCTAATGGTCTGTGCTTTGAAAATAAGTTAAATGCTTGTCAGAACACATTAAGCGACATTACTTACGAAACAATATCTATATAAAGGGCATTTATGAAAATACTTCCCAAAGAGCAGATATTCCTCACTATTTGAATTTTAAAATGCACGTATACTTTCCACAAATAGGACATTATTAGGTATTCATTTTTTATCTCGGGAGCTTGAAAATATGGGGAAATAGTTATCATTTGTGTTACATATGGACTACTATTTCCTAAATAAAATGACATAAAGCATAAAAGTGTCAATATATTTATCCTAAAGTTTGCTAGGTTTGCAGAGAAAGGAACATGATAATGGCATTGCTAGGATAGACCAAGTCCAATTAAGATCTTATAGACATAGTGTGAGTATTATCTACTGATCCATATTGCCACTGAAACCTAAAACTCTTGCAAAGAAAGAAAGGAGGAAGAAAGAGAGAGACGGAGGAAAGAAGGAAGGTTTTCGTAGCAGTGCATGAACGGAACATTGCTTTCAAACTTCGTCTATGTAATTACATTGTTTGTACGGAATTTACTATTTCAAAAATATACATGTCAGTATTACATTCGTTACTACAAAAAGGAAGGAAACATAACTATTATGTGCCTCAAACGGGAAGGCGTTTGTCCTTGAGCGCTACTAGGTGAGCAACCAATCGGAGTCGTGCGGTGTTGTCGTATTGCATTCCCGCTAAGTGGTGTGTGACGAGCGCCAACCTAATCAATCTGTATGAAATACTATTCGCGCTAAGACAAAACTTCAGATTTTGCCGAAACTGATCCATGTGGAAGGTAGAGAGTAGTGTATCTAACATAACCATGAAAATCCCATATTTTTAGCTCAAATAGTTTTACTAATACAAATAAATAAACCACTATTACATGTATTATAAAAATAAATCGCGAGTAAGCACTGTATGAATATCATTATTGGTTGGCATGTATGAGTGTACGTATATTTGTAATTACTCAGAATTGAAACGTAAATGTTTGACATAACGTGATAAAAGAATTACTTTGAGTAATCCAACTCGAGCCAGAGGAAACAATAAATTTCCTGCTGCCCTGGCAGAACGTGTCTGGTCACATTATATCTTTGTTTATGAATGGTTCGTAATCTCTATTTACTCTAGAGAGTTCAAAGTGGTTGATGTGTATGTATATACATATACTTTTAATTACTCAGAACTGAAATTTAAACTACTGACATGACGTGATAAAAGAATTACTGTGAATAAGTCAAGGTTTTAAATTCGAGAAAGAACAAACACTTCATTTCCTGTTAGCCTGTGGAATGCTATATGCTTATGTTTATGAATGAATGCTGGATAAGAAGTGTTTATTTACTCTAGAGAGTTTAGACCAATATATTCAGTTGTTCCTTACACAACAGTAAAGTAAGAGTTAAATAGTGCAATGGCTTCTTGCGGTGAATTTAGTGGAGAGTCAAAAAGGCAGGTGTTGAGTTATTGCAAAGAGTACTTCCGTTTAAAAGCACGGAAAAAGTGTACCATCTGGATCAACTTGCAATTGAAACGGGACACGTGGTAATATGCCTTATACCTTACCTACCACTACCAATATAATCCAATTGAGTTGGTGTGGGCTCAAATAAAACGGGGGACTGCAAAGAGAAATAATACTTTTAAACTGACGGACGTTAAACACTTGTTCACGAAGAAATTGACAAGGTAACACAACAGGACTGGGAAAACTGCTTAAGGCATGCGGAAAGCCTTCAAGAAGACGATTTTAAGAAACAAATAGCACGTGCCGAGATTTTGGAACCTATAATCATAAATTTGCAAGATTCAGGCAATGAAGACAGTGACAATGACGAATTATCTCTTAACGGAAATGACATGGACAGCGATATGGATGAGCCACTGGCCGTTCCATTGGATTACAAAAACAGGTAATTCATAAACTATAATTATAGTTATAGTATTTTAAAACATACATCATTTGCGAAAATGCTTTTTACAATTTTAATTTTGGCAACTGCATATTGTAAAAGTTTGTAAAATATGATTCGCTTACCCTTACATCTGCGCCAAGCAGACCTGCATGTTGTATGAGTGTGCAAGAGAGAGGGAAATATAAAAGGAGTGGGGTAACAAGCTGGCAACGCTGAGTGTGATGCGGCATCTGATTAGCTGGACTTTAGAACCCTTCCCATTTGAAACACATAATAACAATAACGCAATTCGTTAAATTAATTGAAAGTTCTGATTTGACAAAAATAGTGCTTCTGATAAAATGACTGTGATTATACAAGGTACGAGAGGGAGAATTAGGACTTAGAGGAAACAAATCGTTTACTCATATTCCAATAATCCTTAAATATGTGATCAAAAATGACCAAAATTAATATGCTTTATACGTGTATGACTTTAAGTATACTATTACCATAAACCTGATATTTATTCCATATAAATATAACAGTACGCGATTTGTTTTACAGTAGTTAGATAACGGCATTCCTGAAATACCTGACATTGTCCGTAGTTTGACGCTTTATCTCCACAGCATTTAGGCTTTGGTTGTACTTGTCCAATAGCGTTTTTTGGCACTAGCCGAAGTAACCGACGTTTTCCTTTTCCTTTGTCTTCCTTTTTGTGTGTGCGCGCGTTAATCTATATACTCAAACCTTAAGTCATATCAGACGATGAATGAAATGGTGATGCTCAAATGAGCCCAGAATCCATAGAGTTTATACTTACCCGACAAAAATCTTTCACGATAAGGGAAAACCTCGAGAGAAACCTTGCCCAAGTAACTCACCCTGACCGACATACGAACTCAGCACCTCTTAAACGTGAGGCAGACACTCTACGCTACCGAGGCGGGCACGCTGATCGTGATGGGACGGTTTCCTCTACAACACTTACACCTAGGTTGCAGTTCAACAATAGCCTTGTGTTTCTTTGTTACTAACTGAATTACTCGACTTTCTGCGTTGTTTGACGGTTTATCTTTACTTACAACTTTTAGACTTAAGTTCTACTTGTGCAATATCCTTGTGGGCTTTTCTATTTTTTTTTTTTTTTTTTTTTTTAATTTTACGTCCTCCAACGTTAAGTCATATCGGACGGTAAATGGAATGGGTGAAATGATGCTCAAATGTGTCCAGGGTCCATGGAGCTTAGAGCTACCCGACATTCCTTAAACCCGGAGAAAACCTTACCCAGGTAACTCACCCTGGCCGAGATTCGAACTCGGGACCTCTTGAACGTGAGACAGACAAGCTACCATCTATGCTACTGAGGTGGGCGTCCTTGTATTTTTTTTTTTTTTTTTTTTTTTTTTTACTAAATGAAATACCTGACATTTTCCCTGATTTGGCAGTTTATCTCTACAACACTTGGACTTAGGTTGCACTTGACTTATAACCTTGTATTTGCTTGTTACTATAGGTAGTTGAAATACGGAATGTTGTCCGTTGTTTGAGGGTTTATCTCTAAAACATTTAGACTTTTGTGTACTTGTCCAATATCCTTGTGTATCTTTGCTATCCCGGTGATGTCCATGGTTTCTGAGCCATTTATGTAAATTATCCCGCGTTGTTGTGTTTCAATTGATTTATCGCTGCATCATTTGGAATTAGGTGTCCCTTGTTCTATTTTATTTACCTTTCATTGTTGCTGGATGAAATACTCCTTGTTTTAATAATTTATACCCTTAACATTCAGAGTTAGGCTGTACTTGTGCAACAAGCTTTTGTGCCTTTGGAGACATATAGAAAGCGTTACTCATGGCACTTAAACAGCTATATTTTCCTATAACACTGTAAGGATGCTCAAATAATTATATGCAAATGCATTGTTAACACTAACAAATATGTTATTGTAATCATGGTTCTTCTTTAATGCATTTCAGTGATTTCCCCATTATCTCTCATGGTTGGTTAGTTAGTCGCTACTTCCTGAAAAGATCCAATTGAAAGGAAACATCACTTTATTATATCATTGTTTATTCTCAGTAACCAGCGCATACAAATTTACAGAGAAGGGACCAGAATGTTTAAACAAAGAATGAGCATCCATGATGGATGACAGAAAGCAAATCAACAGTATTATGGTAACTAGCTGTTTCTTTGTTATTTTGTGAGGTTGTGAAGGCGTAACTATTCTTATGTTTGCAGTGTTCGGGCTACTACAATTGCTATTGACAAAGATATTCGTGATCTTGTGAATTTTGTAGTGCTTTGTAATGAAGTGAAACTTCTACTTGTAAGCTTTCCTTATGTCGAAGGCAATTTGAGTCAAGTTTAATCGAATTCGGTGCAATGATGTGGAAGCCTATAAATAATATGTAGATCTCGACTGTCATATAATGTCAGCCAACGGCGAGCGCCTCCCTTCTAGAAACTATTGCACCACCATTGTTGTCTGCCGGCGAGGGAAGCAAAGAAACGCAACGCCTAGCTGATTTCACGAAGCCGGAAGCGAGCAGCATTGTTATCGTGTGGCTTTGTTCCCGAGCATTCGAATAACGGGAATCGAGAACATTCAACTTCTAGAACGTTCACGCCGTGCCCGGCAAGGTATATTAAGTTTGTGCGAAACTTAACAGCCCAGTTCAGTAGAGCGGTCACTTCACAGTCGTGTGTCGGTCTCCAATCAGTGCAGTATATTCCAGCTCCGTAGAGATGAGTCTGCAGGCAGTGTAAGCAAAGTAGAGGAAAATTGAGCGGTGAATATCGCAGTTATTAAAGAGTTGACAAGCCGGGCAGTGTAAAACGGGAAAAATCTGTACGTCGGAGAGATTACAAGCAGGATAAGTTGGTGCCTGCAACAGAAACATAATGTATCATTATAGAGCCATATTAACGGTTTGTATTTGTGTAAACAGAGGTTCGACTTAATAGGGATATAAGTAAACAGGCAAATTAAGTCCACATTTAATTACACGTACGCATACTTTTTAATTGGCGAACACAATCATTCAATACATAATACCGCCGGAAACAATGTTTCCACTCTTGGAACAATATCAAAGACATTTATTTGTAAAAACTGAAGCAACTGACAGTGAAGCAGTATTATAAATAATTATAACAATTTGTGACAAACCTCACTTATATGGTTTTTAATTGTCAAATCCTGCAAGGCATGATGTTTACATCACAAGTCAGGATGTTTACATCACATCTTCAGCTGGCAAACTGATAGTTCAATGGTTACTCCCACAAAGTGGTGGGCCAGTCCGTGGCTCAGTGGTTAGACCGCTTGGCTTTCACCAAGGCGGCCCGGGCTCGATCCCAGGTGACCGCAAAGTGAGATTTGTAGTGGACAACACGGCAATGGGGTGGGTTTTCTCCGGGATCTCCGGTTTTCCCCGCCATCTCATTCCACCGGTGCTCCATCTTCATCTCATTTATCATCAGTGTCATCGCCTGCGGTGCCATGTGTAGTACAAGCGGGCGTTAAACGCTACACACACACACACACACACACACACACACACACACACACACACACACACACACACACACACACGCACACACACAACGTGATAGATTATTTGCTATCATCCTGCCATCTACTGGGAGCAAAACAAACTTACTGACCGACTCTACTGACGGCATTTAAAAATTCATCTCGCGATTTCTATTTTTCAAGATAATTTCTCCCAAACCATTAAATTTATCGGTCCTCTCACTTCCCTTCAAGTTTAGGTTTTATTTCATAGTTAAATTTCGAAAAATTATGCGCCACAGCTGACTTATCAATCTGTTTCTACTTGATATTCTTAAAATATTTCTTCACTCTGGTTTCCAAATTAAGTTTGGTCTTTCCAATGTAAATCTGATCGCAGTCTAAGCAGTTAAATTTATAAATGCCAGTTTTTATTATCTGACATTTTATCGTTTTTAGAAAAATATATATTTTTATGTTGTATTATTTTGAGAAACCACAATTATACCAAATTCTTAAAACAGAATTGAAATCTTTTATTAGCCCAAAAGTGATAAATAAAAGTTTTTAAGTTATAATGAGTTTTATTTTGTTAAGGTTAGAGCCATCATTTACATTTTTATATTTACATTTTAACCATTTTATATATAAAATCGTTATTAAAACACTTAATTAAAATAGTAGAATTAATAGCGTGTTTATATTCTCTATTAAATTCCTCCTTATTATTATTTATTGACCTGTAAACCAAATTACTTAAAACGGCAAGCTTATGTAAAAAGGGTTGAAACTTATATTTTTAATGTGATTATCAATATAAGTTGACTTACTTTAAATGCCGAAATTCAAATTATTGTTCTTTTTTTTATCATTTTTAAATCCATAAAACGAAGGCAACAATTATTTTCAATTTCTAACATGAACTTAATGGCTTTATCCTGCAAATTTAGAAATTTTAAAGTATCATCTGTGTGTCTATCAGGCACTATAGCAAAAATATCATCATACCAAGTTTTAAACAATAAAGGGAATGCTTTAGTGACTTGTATTTCAAAAAGGTTCACAAAAAGCTCAGCAAGAAAAGGTGAAAGAGTACAACCCATTGCTACACCAGAAGTTCCTTTACAAAATTTACCATTCAAATTGAAAAAAAAAATCCAAACATAGATTAGTAAGTTTAACAAAATCGTCTATTAATTCCTTATTCAAATCTATAGAAATAAACAATTTCCCTTCTTAGGAATACTAGGATTGGATTGTAAGGAGGATATTCGGCACCTCCACCAGACTGGTCTTTTGTACCTATGCCCCAAGTGGGGCGTCCCCGGGAGCAAGGATGATGTGAGAGGAGAGAAAGGACGACGGACCCTAAGGGATCATCACAGTACAGAGGGCGGGATCCTTACACTTTACCAGTTACAAACTTCCCGGTGGTCCAGACAGTCGTCATCCCACCTACCGTGGCCCCGAAAGTTACGAGGCCGGCTCGGAGACCTGAGCTCCCACCACGGAGTAATGGAATTCAGGCAGGCTGGTACCATTAGCATCCTATCAGCCGCGTTCCTGAATCGGCCCACTAGGCCGGCTTGGAGACCGGAGTCCGTCCCGCCGGAGGAGAAAGTATTCACTCAGATCATACCATCCCGCCATGCACCGCCGACACTCCCGCAGACACTTCTACCCTGAAAGAAACCACCAGATGAAATATGATATGAAGTGATGCTGGAGGGACAGGAAATTTTGGGAATGTAATTAACCAACCCAGCATTCGCCTGGCGACCATTGGTCCTCCCGAATGCGGGCCATAGACACGCGCCTGAGCCATGCCACTCGGTAGGATTACTAGGAAATACAGCAGTTATATAAAGGAAAATAAGTTTATCGAACATAGATAATACTATATTGCTGGACTTATTTACCAACTTAAGTGAATTTTTAATACTTAAGCGCTCAAATTTATCAAAACCAGGTACTAATTTAGCTGGATTGTAAGTGAGCGAATTTATAAAATTTACAATGTGTCTCATTTTATTTTCAGATTTATGAATTTTAGGAAAAGCATAAATTCTAGATAAAACTAGATTACGGACTTTGCAATGTGTTTTTCTTTATCTGGTATGACTTTCACTTCATTATAGGGAGTCGAAAGCAAATTTTCGTTAATATCTTTTTTTCATTTTCGTGATATTGCATATGAATATTTCGAATCTCCCGCTCATTTTGGTGTAACTTTCGTACAGGTGCGCTGTGAATGGTACGCTAATTCTAAATCGTTCAAATATATTGCTTAAAATAATTCAGCGTAGTTCCTTTTTTTTTTTTCGAAAATTTTGGTGCATCCAATTAGTAAAACATCAATAAGTTTGTAAATATTAATGTTAGAAGAGATATCTCTTTTCATTTTGAAGTTTTACTTTAGCTATTGGCAGCGGTGGCATCCCGTTCATATTTCCTCCACGTGAAAGTCTTAAAGTACTGCCAAGTTGTGTTTGAAAAATTAGGTTATATTTTTTTTGTGCTGCATATACGTTTTTGTATGTTTTGCAAATATGACGAGACGAAAACGCATTTTCAAGAGGAGAAAGTTTGCAGGTAACATATATAGCCGTAAGAATATTAAAAATGCTATGTCAAAGATGTTATGTCATCAGGTGCAGTGAAATAAAACATTTCAGAACCTAAAAGTCACTCAAATGCTTTAAAGAAAAGTTTAAAATAGGCGAACATGTTTATGATACAACAAATGCTGATTCTGATTACATAAATATAATAATAAATTTAAAATTGCTTACTAAAGCATTGTTTGAAAGTGTAAACTGCATCTTTGTGGTTGAGAATAAAGGCAAAAAAAGTGGATTGGTTGTAAAACTGAACGTTTCATGTTCAAATTGTAATTCCAAAACCAGTTTCTTTAGTTCTGAGCTGTGAAATGGCATTAATGTTAAATTCATAAATGGATTTAGATGCATTGCTAAAGGCTCTCCAGCTGGGAAAATGTTCAGTCAGTTATTAATCTGCAGCGACTCCCTACTGCTCCAAGTGCATATACCACTTTCATAGGGAAAGCTGAGAAAAATATTGCACAAAAATCATGATAAATGCCACCAAAGAGGCCATAGAAGAAAAAGTGGTATTATAAATATTGCCATTGCTGATTGAAGGATTTTGAGACTTTCTGTATACGGTAAACTCAAATTTTGTGATGTAAGGCTAATTTTTTTGAAAAAGCAAAATTTTCTGTACAAATGCCTTATTATCTCAGAAACTAATTAACACTAAGAGCTAAAATTTTTACCAGAAATTTGAATCCAAAATGCATTTATTTTAATGAAGCTTTTATGTGCATGGATCAGTTATATATATTTTTAAATTTAAAAGTCTCATTCCGGGTTTATAGGCCATAGTCCAGTAGGAATGGAATATCCCGACGTTTCGCCAAGGACTGCGTTTGGCATCTTCAAAAGAGTGATCCATGTTCGTCGATCGAACATCCTTGGCGAATCGTCTAGATATTCCAATCCTACTGAACCACGGCCAATAAGCCCGGAAGACTACTGTTCCTCATGACGTTGGCAGTGAAAACCTCAGGAAATTTAAAAGTCATAATTTTTCGATAACATTTTAAGAGCTTTATTTAAAGAAAACTTACCATTCCTTCTAATGAACAGAATTATTTTATTTTTCATCAATCAACTGTAAAGGTATTGAATGAGTAAGCCAGACTTAAAAATTCAATGCCATAGCCGGGATTTGAACCACGGATCTCCCGCTCTCCGTGTGGTTGCTCTAAACCACTGAGCTACTATGGCCAACATGCCGATATGACATTAAGTTCCCCAACTGACTCGTATATTTCTCGGTATACCACTAGGGGTTCTCATATACAATGAGACACGTACCTTTTTGTGGCGACTTACTATGCTGTAAGTACTTAAGCCCCAGGCTTCATAGTTAAACCGCTATATTATTCAGGAAGATTGATGGAAATAATCATTTCTTCCACACTAGCCGTGTGTAGGCTAAGGTTTGAATGAGTAGAGCCAGACTGAAAAATTCAATGCCATAGCCGGGATTTGAACCACGGTTCTCCCGCTCTCTGTGCGGTTGATCTAAACCACCGAGCTACTATGGCCAACATGCCTATATGACAATATCGGCATGTTATGAAGGTGTTGTTGAATATACCTTAAAAATTTAGATCATTATATTAAATATATGCCGAGATAATACGTCAAACCTTAACATTGGCAAGATAGGGCATTTCCTTTAAGCGTTTTATTAACATTGAAATGCAATATTTTAAAGGGTCATTCTTAATTCTTGTATAACCCTTAGCTTAAAGTAAAAGATCTATTCTATTTATATGATCTAATTTGTCTAAGTTTGCAATCTTATTGCCTTTGTCAGCCTTAGTAAAATTTACGTATTTTTCACTTAATGATGTAATAATCTGTTTATTATTACATCCTTCTTAGTGGTTTTTATTAAAATCTTGTCAGATTTTGCTTCCTTTAATTTTAATCAATGATTTATCATATTCATTTAAATTCCGATTAGCAATTTCGATATCAGCAGCATACTCATCCATATTTTTTTAAAAAAAATCTACTCACGTTCTTATACCTTTATTTAAAAATTTCAGCTCTGTTTCATTAAGATTACACTTTGAAACATTAATTATATTATCCTATTTATTAGTATGCTTAATTGGATTTAATTTCTTTTGATTTAAGCGTAATTAATTTAGTTTATTTTTTAACTTTTTAGTTTTACTTTTGATACTGAAATTAAGATTTTCAAATAATTTTGATTCCAAATTAAGTCACACTCTAGCAGTGTGTAGGACAAAGTATGGAAGGGTAGAGTCAGATTAAAAAATTCAATGCCATAGTAAGGATTTGAAACACGTTTCTTCCGGTCTGCATCAGACTGTTCTTAACCACTGAGTTACAATGGCCAACATGACAGCACGTTATGAAATTCTTCAAGGCCTTAAACTACTTACACATAGTAAGTCGCCATTAAGGTGTATGAGAACTCCCAGTGGTTTACCGGGAAAGAGACGAGTCAGTTGGAGAATTTAATGTTGGCCATGGTAGCTCAATGGTTAAGAGCAGTCGGACGAAGACTGGAAGATCCCTGGTTCAAATGCTGGCTATGGCATTGAATGTTTTAGTCTGACTCTAGCCTTCCATACTTCGTCTTACACGGGGCTAGTGTGAAAGAACAATTAACTTACATTAATTGATCTAATAGTGGTCTGAACTATAAAGCCGGAGCGTTAAAGTACTTACTGCAAAGTAAATCGCCATTAAAGCAGTTATCTCATTGTGTACGAGAACTCGTAGTGATTCACCAGGGAAAAGACGAGTCAGTTGGAGAATTTAATGTCATGCTGGTCATACTGGCAGATTGGCCATGGTAGCTGAATGGTTAAGAGCAGCCGGACGGAGACCAGAATATCCGTGGTTCAAATCCTGGCTATGACATTGAATTTTGTATTCTAGCTCTACCCTTCCATACGATCATTTTGAAATTTAACGATTTTTCTAACAAAGATGGGCGTTACTTCACGTTTTAAAGAAATATTTTTAAAAACGAATATTCGCAAAAGAATCTTTATTTCTCTTGAAGTTTTAAATACAGTTTAATTCCAGGTTCAACATTATTAAAATTCAAATAAAACGAATAAATATTATTTTTTTAAACTATCTATCATAACCTAATTGCAACGTAACTAAAGCAAAGCTTCAAACCAAATAACGTTTGTTTGTAAAAACTGAAGCTTCTGACAGTGAAGCAATACAAATATTATAAATAATTATAACAATTTATAACAAACTTCACTTACCTATCTGTTTGTCAGTTAACAAATCCTTCAGGACTAGTTTACATCGTATCTTGGCTGGCAAATTTTAGGTATTATGAATATTTAACAGGCAACAATTGAAAATTATCAATTTAAAATACGACAGTGGCACTGAAAGTTTTTAGAAAATTGAACAAAATGCAGTTTTTAAAAATATAAATATATCTTTGTTGTTCTTTTTAGAAATGTTCTCTTTTTATATCGAAATATTTTCGAAACCATTCCCTTAATCCTTAAATGGGGCTTCTGTGCCAGATATACATATTTCTAAGCCGATCTTCACATTGTTTAGACGTTAGTGTCCACCAACGGAAAGTTAGTCTCTGAAAGGAATGGGCCATCCAGTGCCACCATCACACAGTGGGAAAAGGACAGCGAATGTGTGTGTGTCAGAGAACGCATGCTACACAAGGAGCAGAACCGTTAAAAAGAACGTGCGCCCTGTTCACTCTGTACCATAAAAACCGTGATTTATTCACAAAAGTAGAAGGCGTCAGAATATTTTTGAATGGTCTGTAACTGGACTGACATGAGGTGCCATAAACCTATCAAGGGAGGATGTAGGAACCTTCTCCAACTCCACCTGCATCTCAGCCCTGGAGACTATTTCCTGTGGTATACTGTAATTACAATTTAAATTGTGGAAAATTACATCCCAGAAATGTAGTCCAATATATCAGGTGATTAGAAAAAGGTACGTGCTGTGTGTATGTGAGTGACTGTGAATATAACACAAAAGAGATATTTGGATGTAGACCAAAATTGTAACTTAAATTCGTTGTCGTTCACAAATGCGATAGTGATATTTTCAATAAAACCCCTCTTTCATAAACTAAACTTTTCATGGAGGATTTGTTATATTCTATTTTCTAATAAAGATTGCTAATGATTTTGAGTAATACAAGATGCTCTAAGAATATTTACACGAAAAATGCAATATATGTCTTGAATTTTCTGGGAATGTCCTCAGAAGCAATACTCATTCTGGGTCACGTTTGTATAACTGGTAAACCTAGACAAAATCTTACTGCATAAAATGTGCTTCTCATAAAATCAAACCATTTATATTCAAAGTGAACAATTTTCAAGATGTTCTTTGATATTATTATGAATGTTCATATCCTTTACTTATAAATTAGGAAGTTTATATTCCTTTTTTTGTGCTCTACTCATGCTAAGAGAATGGGATTTAGAAGTTTTGCCTATCACATATTGTACGTGTAAGGCGTTTTTTAATAAAACCATTTGTACGAATGTTTATCTCGATTAAGATAAAGTAGATAGAAGAGAAGGGTTTGTAAGAGGAGTGAGCAGTGGAAGTTTTATAATCAACATTTTGGAAGTGAAGATGCGGTGACTGCAGATGATGTAACGGTGGTGGGAGTGGGTGTATGTATTACCTGTGCCGGTATAAATATGGCCGTAGATCCGGTACATGTTGCAGTAACCATGGTGTCTTCTTGTTATTGTTGCTGGCTGGCCTGGCTCTGCATTCTTGTCAGGCCACAATCCTCCTCAGGTGCGTATTTTTACTTTTAATCAATTTTATCGGACAGGCTGAACAAAAACTATACAATTTGGACCTTAAATTTTAAGTAGATTGGTCAAGTCAAGTGCTGAATTTTTTTCATGTATATAGGAGCCCTGGAGAGGGGCAGGTCTCGTGGGCCCCAAATGATTTCAGGAGGATGAATTACAGAATATTAAATGCAACCACGATATACAATTTATACCTTCTGATAATTCTTTTTAAATGAATTAGCTTTTTAAAATAACATTTTTTCTCTAAAACAAAAACCTGGTAATTGATGAGGAATCTAATTGTTATTTAACTCTGTTAACCAACTACAAAAGGAAACATTGGAATAGAGAAACCAGAACTATTTTTTTTTTTTTTTTTTTTTTTTTGGTTTCAAAGCGATTAGTTTTCTTTAATTTAGTGCTGTATTAAATATGCGTTGTCAAATACGTAATCTAAATGTGTAAGACAGTGACTGATACCAACATGGTAAAAGCACCACGGACTTCATGTGAGGGTAACGATTGCAGTCCAAACACACATTTACCTATTTGTTAATCGTAATTGACACATTTCCTTCCATAAATTCGAGAATGTTGACAATTTTCGATAGCACTTCTATATAAGATGAAATTTACAATACTGTATTAAGCAATGGTACCTCACTACTTCATGTGCCACCTTTTCAAAGATAACGAGAACACTGTTACGTCCAATGTCAGTTCCCATAGTTCTTTTATTCCTTCCATAATTCTATATAGTATTCCATTGTTTCAGAAATTTTAAAAAATCTAAAATAACTGGTATATAGTAGATCTTATTATAGTACAAATTAATGTCAAACACATTTAGGTATATGCAAGTTGGAGATGGTAGCTCAATTGATTAGAGCGACTGGAAGGAAACCAGGAGACCCATGGTTCAAATCCCAGCCATGGCATTGAATTTTTTATGTTGACTCTATCAAAAACCTAGGCTTATACACGGCTAATGTGAAGAAATGATTAATTTCCATCAATTAACTAAAACATTTACATGCAGTTTACCATTTTAAGATATTCATTGTTATTGTTTGAATTTTCGAAACATATAACTCTCTCAAATAAGAAGTCGCTATTCATTTGTTTACGTCCTGGTCAAAGGGGTTGGAATATCAAGACCATCACATAGCAACTAGCTCTTAAAGGATTTGACTGCATTTTAAACCTAATGTATTTTTCTATTCTCGTTTTACCTAAGCGTAGAATTTATCTGAAATAAACTTTTTGTGAAGTTACTAAGTCGCCAGTAGTTTGTATCTCAAAATTTCATTTAAAATGTGAAATACAGAGTACGGCAACATGATTTTTAAACATCTGGGTGTCGATCCTGTTTCGTGTTTCCCTCTTATAAAATGTTTTAAACATGAAATGGATAAAACAATAAGAATAACTTCTAGAAGAGTAATCGAGAAAGTAATATGAATCTAACACATGAGCTTGTTATGAAATAAAGTGTTATAAATCTCATTTGGCAGAATTATGTTTAAAAGGATTAGTTTTGCAATAACTGTAATTTTGAGAACATGTTGGTTTAATAGACTGGAAATAATGGCGAACTTTCATCAACCAGTCAAAGTCCTGTTACCTTACAATTAATTGTAACGATATAATATAATAGAGAAAGTATAAAAATAACGATCACTGCCTAACTATTAGGAACGGGGTAATACCAGGATTACTATTTGCAGATGACTTGGTACTAGTATCTATAACAGCGATAAGACTACAGAGAGCAATAAATGAAATTACCAGTTACTATAAGGAACGGGGGATAATCATCAATACAAGCAAGTCAAAAATAGTATTCCTAAGAAAGGTGACATATTAATAAACGACGAAAAGTGATATTCAAGTGTTCAATAAGTGGAGGTTGTAAAGGAGTTTGGTGATTTAGGAATTAGACTGTGCTATAATGAAGGTTGGGGAGCACATAGGAGAAGGATAAAAGTGAAAGGGAAGACAGTAATGTCGGGTGTAAGGAGCTGTAAATACAAATTACCCGATAGGTCAGTAAAGAGGCTTAAAAGAATCTAAGGAGCAATAGTACAATTAAAAATTACATATGGTGCAGAATTATCGGGGGCTGAGATTAGAAAGCATGTTGAACACACATATGATATTAGGTTTGAATAAGTCAAAGCCAAATGGAGTAGCTAAGGTGGAACTTGGAATACCTTGTAGAAGTGGGATAATTTTATAAAAATCCTTAAAATATTGGTGTATGTGTATAAAAAGCGACGATAACATACTAAAATCTGTTTAGAGCAACAGAAGAAATCAACATGTAAAGACAGCTCGTACTTGGAGCTAGAGAGAACGTTGGATAGAATAAGGATGGGGGATATCTGCCAGGAGGGAAGGAGAAATATCACCAACACATGTTAAGACTTAACATGGCTGTTAGTCTGTTTAGCAATAGTTATAATAAAAATTGCATTTCACCAACAAGTGTTAGCTTAACACTAGTGTTAAATCTCTTGTTAAACTACCAAAGAGTATTTCTGTTGCTAAGTCGTTAGCACTTGTAAAATTGTCAAGATGGTAGGCGCGAACCTAGCTTTAGATGTCGATTTGCTATATTTAGACCGTCTAAATGGCATTTGTAATAGGGAATGGCCTATGAGGATAAATTATTTTTAGGATATATCAGAAGAAGATTTTCTTCGGAGGTTAGACTGTCGAAACAAGTTGGTATAAAGGTTACTGAGGAAGTACAAGAGAGGTTAGAACATGCATCGAATAGGAATATGCCGATCTCGCCTTTGCTTCAAGTATTAATAACTTCACGGTTTTATAATTCAATGAATTCTGAGGATAATACACTGTCCACCTCCCGTCTTGAAACGTACAAGTCACTCATCACATCTGTACTTCTTCGCACCTCGTTTTAAATTTACGTAATGTTGACGAAGTTGCTTCCTACTTCTGGATGTGACATTTGCATTCAAATTAAACTCATTTCCAATCTTTTCCCATGTCACATCTTTCTCTTTCACATTTACCGCAACCGTCCTCTTATTTTCCACAATATCCTTATATAATATTAGTAGTAATTGATCTAACAATTCTTTCTCGACTGATGAAAAATTTGTCCCACGGCTTCTCTTCTGATTTTGTTCACCCGCCAGTTTTTCAGCTGTGTATAAACGAAAATAAAAACAAATGCGCATCTCAGTACGTTCCGAAAATAATACGATTCATCTACAGCCTTCTGTATCTGTAATACGTACAAGTCTCTCGGTGGTAACACGTATTTGTTAACATTTTCAGGAAACAAGTTGCTGAAATGCAAAACTTTTTAACACTTTTGTTAACGCTGTAACAACTGTTACGTTGCATTTGTTAGCCTCGATTTTAACATCTGTTGGTGACATCGGACAAAAGGGTTTTTGGACAATGATCAAGAACATGGCAGAGCACATTGTCAGACAAGTGACATGGGGAAACCTGATAAGTAGGAAATCACTAAATGTATACGTGAAAATGGAGAGAGATTCATATGAAAGGGAGGGTATAGTTTGGTTAAGGGCAGGAGCCATATTGAGAGAGGGTTCACCAAAGGAGTGAATTCTATGTGGAATTAAAATAAATATAGCGCACACGCAGTGGAATGTAAGCAAATAAAAAACCGGAGGAAAGTAATATGATATAAGAACTGGAATAATAAAGGGGCTTGGGTATAACAATAAAATGCTTACGCTGAAATGAGAGAAAAGGATAAGGGAGGGGGAGCAGAATGCAGACAAAATCAGAGAGAAATAAATGAGAAGGGTAAGGAAGTTAAGAGGTAGAAAGGCGGACACAACGGAAAATCAGGTCAAGGTCGCAAAAGGGCTGGAATAGAGGTAGAAGGCTAAGGATCCAATACCACCATTAGCTTGTATATATAACTAGCTGACAAGTTTGTACTTAGAATAGTATTGGAAAATGGTGGATTGTAAGAAATTATTGTATATTTAGGTACTAATAAACTAACATTGCATGGCCAAGGGGTATAAAATGAATAACAACTTCGCAACTTCCAATTACAGCAAGTATTGTATGTACAGCACCCAAAAATTTATACCGAGGTTTCAACAGAAAAAAAAAGAAGAAAAGATCCCTATTTGTGTGATGTCAGCATAGCTAAAAAGTGGAATGTGTTACTCACATGACTTTCCCTACACAAACTATTCCCACAAAATCTTATTCTTACCTCTTACTTCATGCTAACCAAGATACCTAATGGTTATTGCTGCATGTTTCTTTATAGGTACAATGGTAATAGGATTATTTGAGAGTCCAATCTTTTAAGAACTTGTAGTTATGTGTTGGCTTTATATTTCATTGTCTTTGCACAGCCAATAGATATAAAACAATAACGACTTTCAAGTTGAAAAAAAATTGAAACAAAGAGCAGGGAATATCTGAAAAACGGTTGCCTCCGCAAAATAGTTTATTTACTACAATTATACATTTTTGTGTAGTAAAATTGTGTCTGTCTGTTACTGTTTACTAGTTATGCAAAAGTCATTCGGAATGAAGGGGAATTCAGAGGACATTAATAGAAAATGTGCGATAAACTTTTCATTTGTAATGAAAATAGCTTAGAATATGGTATTCTCAGGTAAATAAAAAGTATATCTTACATTTTCTAGCAATAGCTTCCAAAGTGCATTTCTTTCTGAATTAATTTTACATAACTAGTACGTTGTAAGATATAAACCAAATGTTGTTTAAGAAAATGTAGATCTGGTTGAAACAAACAATTTCTGTCAAATGCATTTTTGAACGTAAAGAGTAATTTAACTTTTTGAAGATCTTGGAGATATATCAGGTATGTGTACTCAAAAAAAAAAGCCACAGAGGATGATTTGAATTTGAGTAACAATGTGCTTTGTGTTTCAGCTGCAACTCCTGTACCATTTGGAGCTGTCGGAACATTCCAGAGCAAAAGTTTCAGTAAGTAAACCGTCACAGTTTTACTGAGTTGATAACTGAGTACCAAGTTCCTCATTTCAATACCTGTTCACCCAACGCCCTTCACTGCGTTTTCCAATAAATATTGTTGAAGCCATAACAATTGTATTTTAATCTCACTTGACATCTCACTCACTCTCCTACAAACTATTCTTCTATCTACTTCATTTTAATTGAGACAAGCGTCCATACAAATGAGGGATGCTCAAACCTTTTAAGAGCTGTTCCCCATGTAATGACTTAAATATTGCATTTTGTTTGCGTGGGATCGGGATTTCATTACGGAGGGGATTCGGTACGTAGGCCGCCACCATGCTGGGCCCATTGTTCCTATGCCCCCAAGTGGGGCACCCCCGGGAGGAAAAATGAGGCGAAGGAGACAGAGGGCGGCTGACCCAAGGAGCCACGACAGTACAGAGGGCAGGGTCCCTACAGTTTACGTGGATAGAGACTTCCCCCGACAGGCCAGGACAACGTACGCGCTTCCGTGCAGCGGAATGGCAACAAGCCCAGCAGCCGAGCCCTAATGGTACCAGGCAGGCGATCCGAGCCCCAAAGGTCCCTGGCTGGCGGTCCCAAAATGGTCCCAGCAGAGCAGATGAGGCCTGCCACCAGCCTACCGGAGGAGGAAGTAGTTTTCCTCAGAGCATATCATCCTGCCGTGCAACGCTGAGACTTCCGCCGACACTTCTAATCTGAAAGAGACCACTAGATGAGAGATGATATGAAATAATAATGGAGGTGAAATGGAGGGACAGGAAATTCGGGGGATGTAATTAACCTACCCAGCATTCGCCTAGCGACCCGGAAAACCCCCCTAAAAACCCATGGGTCAGGTAGGTCGGCCACGGGAATCGAACCTGGGCCTCCGGGTGGCCCGAACATAAAGAAGTAGAAATAGAAGTAGTAATAGTAGTTGTAGTAATAATAATAATAATAATAATAATAATAATAATAATAATAATAATAATAATAATAATAATAATAATAATAATAATAATAATAATAATAATAATAATAATAATAATAATAATAATAATAATAATAATAATAATAATAATAATAATAATAATAATAATGATAATAATAATAATAATGATAATAATGATAATAATGATAATAATGATAATAATGATAATAATGATAATAATGATAATAATGATAATAATGATAATAATGATAATAATGATAATAATGATAATAATGATAATAATGATAATAATGATAATAATGATAATAATGATAATAATGATAATAATGATAATAATGATAATAATGATAATAATGATAATAATGATAATAATGATAATAATGATAATAATGATAATAATGATAATAATGATAATAATGATAATAATGATAATAATCATAATAATAATAATAATAATAATAATAATAATAATAATAATAACAATAATAATAATAATAATAATAATAATAATAATAATAATAATAATAATAATAATAATAATAATAATAATAATAATAATAATAATAATAATAATAATAATAATAATAATAATAATAATAATAATAATAATAATAATAATAATAATAATAATAATAATAATAATAATAATAAAATCGTTTCTATTTGAGAAATGTATAATTGTTTGAAAATTCAAGCCAATAAAAGGGAACATCTCGAAAATTGTTGACAAATTTTAACACAAAGACAAAAAAGGCATAAATTACGTTTTAACGCGTTCATCTTCGGTGCGCAAGTTCTTGATTATCTTTTTCGGTTTACCGGTGTTGATACAGTCATCCAAAATGAAGAAGATTTCTGAGTTATCTCCCAGAAAATTCAAGATTTACATTTCATTTGTCGTAAAACTATATTAAATATATGGCATTTTGGTGAAAACTGTTATAGCCAGTTTTAAGAAAATCAGAATTGTCGTAAAATGCTCCATGTAAAGGGTAGATTTTAATGGGGGATTTTGCTAAGAATCTTTACGTCGCCTATTTGGAAGATACAATTATCGGCCTCACAATGTTACGCTAATGTTGAAGCAATATGTATTTCTCAACGGCCTCGAACAGTCCTATCTCAGGATATGCGGGGGTGTGTAATAAAGGTAAGGATGTCTCCGGAATGTGAGTTTGAAACGTTTAATGAATTTTTATGTATTCACTTAAATCGAAAAGCTGCCGATCAATGGAAACTAATATATGTCTGGAGTTAAAATACTTAATCCTATCTTACGCTATGACACGTGATTCTATTAAATTTTAGATGAGTCTTATTTTTTACACATCTGCTTCACTTTCGTACCTATTTTGAGTGAAGCAGATGTGTAAAAAATACGACTCATCTAAAATTTAATAATTTTTCGCTTCACTGTGGTGTTCCAATACAGTTAAATCTCGACGTGATTCTATGATTGAGGAAGAAATGACCTCTCAGTCAGTTAAGTCTTGCCCCATCGGCAAACAGTCCAGAGGTGTTTTAGAATGTGCTCAGAAAGTCTTGCTCAGCTACCAAAATTCTCCTAATAACGTCCCCTTCTGCCAATGACTCAAAGGACCCCCCTACTACCTTCTAATACGATATTGCCACTTCATTTCTATATTACTGAAATTCTCTGCTTTTTATTCCTAAAGTCTCACTATAAATTTCTAAGAAATAGTCTCACATATTCTAAGCATTCCAAGCTAGCCTACCACACCTAATCTGTCAACTTTGGATATTATCTAACTTTGTCCTCTCTAACGTAACCTACCCAGCTATTTCTCCGAACCTACTTGAAACCAGCCTTCTCTAATTACTTTAATTAGTGATGTCTTACCCCGAGCCATACTGTACTCATAATTAACTACCAAACCTAAAACTCTTTAACATTTAACGAAGTATAATCATTAATTTTTTCACATGTTCCATACTTTCTGTAACAATGCTTAACGTTAAAAGCCAATTGGAGCAACTCTTCGTCTTTGAGTTCCGCTTTTCAGATGCACACGCATACAGACTAATTTCTAAAATGCTTTTTCGGAGTCAAGGGACCCTTTTAAAACGTGTTTTTTTTTTTTTTTTTTTTTTTTTTTTGTAATTTACGTCCTCCAACGTTAAGATATATCGGACGGTGAATGAATTGAGTGAAATGATGCTCAAATGAGTCCAGGGTCAATGGAGCTTAGAGTTACCCGATATTCGTCTTGAAGGACAAGGGAAACCCCGGAAAAAACCTTATCCAGGTAACTCACCCTGACCGAGATTCGAACTCGGGACCTCTTGAACGTGAGGCAGACATCTACGCTACCAAGGCGGGCTAAAACGTGTATTTGCATATAAACACGCGTATTGAGCTTTTGTGTAGAATACAATACCTTTTCTGCCTACCATGTAAATGACTGAGAAAATAAAAATAAACATAATGAAAGCACAAAGTATGCCAGACTTTTTTTTTTTTCCTTGTTCCATTTATACCCCGCCTTTAACTGCTATGGTCATATTGGCGGCCGTTCTCCTTTGGAACATACTGAAGGTGTTAACTCGCTATCTTCGGTTTTTAATCATTAGATCACGCTCACATTCACACTCTCATTCATACTTCCAAACTGTGGGGAAGAGGGGGAATTATCTTGGTCGGCGAACAATCCCCACCCTCACTGCCGGGAATCGAACCCGGTGCCCCTAGCACGGCAGGCAGGTGCTCTATCGACTGAGCTACGGGGCCAGCCTTATGCCAGTCTTGGTGCGTTATTTAAGAGTCCCAGTCACCATAACTGAACTGAGTGAAGTGTTGTGACGGCGAAGGACCTTAAGCTGGTGTCATGTACATACATCCTCGACGAATTACCAGCCTTTTTTGGATTTGGTGAGCTATTCAGAAACAGGCCGTCTCACCTAGTAGACGTCACAACACTCCCACACAGCAGATTTGTTCACTTTAAACCAAAAGTTGTTGACACGATATTTCGACAAACCAGATGAACACACATTCACTTTATACCGGCGCCGTCCTTAGTTTATGAGGAGATGTAAACAAAGCGTAAAAATGAATATTCCACTGGCGACTATGATTGGAGGGAATATTCGCGCTACTTTTTCCCACGTGGCAAACATGTGCGCTATCACCAAACTTCTATGCCAAGTTTTGCTTTGGCTTTTGCGATGTTTTACGTTAAGATTAAATGCAAAGGTGTGTGTACTATATATTATATTTTTCCTTTTGTATGTTGAAAAGTAACTGAATAGTTACATCAATTACTAAAATATTTGATTTCTGTATATAACCTCACCTCATTTATAAATAAGAAAATAAGGCACGGGTCTTTTGGCGGAGCTAAAGGACCCATGTAGCCACTTTAGCACTGACTTGAAAGTTCTAACGGCATGCAACTGAAAAAAAAATATTTGACATACCTAATTGAAATCTGACAACGGACGAATTTCTTAAACGGCTTCCATTTCCGAATTTTCCTTTGATAATTCCTTTACATTCAAGAATTATATTTTTTTCTGTTTCTGTTCACAAATTCAAAACCAACGTCGCAAAGAATGGCGTGGAAGCTCGTTTTACAAAGCTTGACTAATCGGAGTCATTGTTTACTGCTTGAAGCACTTTTGTAATTGTGATGGCTCGTTTTTTTTTTTTTTTTTTTTTTTTTTTTTTTTCAAGAAGCAATGAACCTTGCGACGAATAGCAGTTTTAAAAATTTCATCATATTCACCTTCCACAACTGACTTCTTTCTTTTTCGATGATTTGCTGGAGTGGAAAGCCGGCCCGCTGTCACAACCTCACTTCGAGCTGCTTTGATACTTGACGCTGAAACATCGGTTTATCCTGCTGACAAATTAACAACCTCCTCAGTTGCTAAAGTTGGACATTTTTCACACAATTTGCAGAGCACGTTCAAGATCATTTATTTTTAACCACATTTTAACGGTTTCCCTATGAGATGTTATACATATTGCACGGAAGGAGCCATGTTTTAAACTGATTCTCTCACTTCCTCCTCTTTTAAACTGCGCAAGTACAGCGTGCACTCTGATTAATAAATACAAATTACGCTTACATATACCAAATAAAATACTAATTAATTTCTGGTTGACTGTTGCATTTGAAATGATATGAAGTTCCTTATATATTTTGCATTAGGTCTTTACCTTTGCAGGTCTTTAAAGTTATATATGAACTATATTTTTCATTCGCATAGAGTTAGAAGGCTAAACAGCCAATGATGACGCACAGTACACGTGCTTTTGTTTACATCGTCGCATAAACTAAGGACGGCGCCGGTATAAGGATCAAGTTACGAGCCGTGCCCACAGTCGATTCAAAGAAACTTCTCTTCAGATCTGAAATTCAGAGAATACACGGATACTTTTTAAACAGTCCGGCTATGTTAGACAAAGGGGTGGGCAGCGGTTACTCCTTAGCAGTGCAGTTCACCCTCCTTACATCAGCATTCATTATCATCATCATCATCATCATCATCACATTCACTCCATGGATTAGACATATTGTCTGTTTCGTTTTCACAGGTAGTTTCTCCATCTCTTCTCGGTCTGCCCATATCACTTCTCCCTGCTGGTTTGTAACTTAGTGTTATTTTCGGATGTCCATCATGGTCCAACCTTTTCATACGTAACCGCCATTTATTTCTCTAGTGTTCTATTTCTTCGTTTATAGATTTCACTTTCAGCTCTGTTCTAATTACATCATTATTTATGTGGTCTAGTTTTTACATCCTTGAGTTCTTCTCAGGTATTACGCTTGAGATATTTGTATCTTATTTTCCCTCTTCTTTGTTATAACCCATGCTTCACTTCCATATAAAAGCACCGAATTTGTCATTGTTCTTTTTCAATTTAATCCTTGTATCCTTTCTTGTTTTATTTCTTAAAGCGTTGTGTAATTTTCCTCATATAGTTCGAAATCTTGTTAGTCTCAGGTTAATACCTCTTTCTTTCTCTGAACCTATTTCACATCTAAGGTATCTGTGACCTGTTCTAAAAGTTGATCATCTAAAATAATTTTAGATCTTATTTGTTGCTTATAATTATTTTGTTTTGTTTTATAAATATTAAAATCATAGTTGTTACATTTAAGCTTAATTCATATATATCATGTTGTAAATCATCTTCACTTTTATGTTTTAATTCCACATCATCTGCATATAATAAAGCCTTTATCTCTGTTTGGTTATTTCATCTAATTCCTTTATTAAAAATCTGATTTCATTTTAGAAAACTATTTATTATATATATATATATATAATAAAGCGGATGATAATGCACACCTTTGTCTGACTCCTTCATTGCTATGGCTAGTGTTTTTTCTTAACCGTGTTTATGATTGTATTGGAATCTTCATATACGCTTCTCACTACTTGAATTAGATATCTGGGGTATGCACATTCTTCCATTATGTTCCATAGTTTTTCTCTATTTACATTATTAAAAGCTTTTTGGAAATCTGTAAAAGTTATATGAGTTAGCAAGTTATATTTTCACATTTTTTCGAATACCTGCTGCATTATTTTGTTCTTCTTCTGATATTGCTTAAAGGTATCCTTAATCTTTTGTTTATTATTTTAGCATATATCTTATATATCGTATTAAGCAGATTATTCCTACAGCAGTATAGATGGAAGCGTGTCTGCCTCCCGTTCCAGAGGTCCCGAGTTCGAAACTCGGTCAGGGTGAGTTACTTGGTTAAGAATTTTTCCAGGGTTTCCCCTTATCTTGAAAGACGAATGTTTGGTAACTCTAAGCTGCATGGTCCTCGGGCTCATTTGATCATCTTCCCATTTCATTAATCGTCCAATATGACTTCACTCTTGATGACGTAAAATAAAAAAAGTACTTATTCTTCTGTAATTCTCACAGACCTCCTTTTTAAATACTGATATAATTTCTGCACCCGCTTTAGTGCTGGGTAACTTACTTGGGCATTTGCAATAAATTCACACGAACACATTCACAATTTAATTCGTACTTCCAACTCTACAGATAATCGGGTGTAGTTAAACCTGGCTAACGAAAACGGATGTGTTTCACTCACAAGTTCTTTCTCTACTACGTCTTCCACAAACTACTTTTTAAAATGATTCAGTTCCTATCCACTTGATGTTAATCAAGATAAACATATGCCGAAATAATATTGGCTACATATTTCTTTATAGAAACATTTAGAATAGAAAAAAATATTGCACTCTTAAAATAATGTATACTAACTCTTAAAGTGCTGGTCATGCATGAGGCATTTGAATGGTCTTGAGATAACACAACGCAATGGACTTACAATTTAGAAAATTATAAGTACATATCTGAAACTTCAAACCAGATCAATAATGCCTTGCGGTTTAGTGGCTCTGTAAAAGTAATTAAGAACCAAGTGAGTTTCAAAGTAAATTCCCAATAAATTCTAGAT
>JAUKNK010000402.1:485000-570000 GCA_030765055.1 Mantis religiosa
GACCGTCTTCATCATTAGCATTAGCCAGAGGCAAGAGTTTTTGTTTTTAGCGATTTTTTTCGAGAATTTTCGAGAATTTTTCCTTTTTTCGAGAATAATATATATATGTTTAGCGATAAATGGGAAAATTCTATTATTTTTGGTCTGCATACAAAATATTGCATTTATTATAAATTACATAAATATAACTTTAATGTAACATTCATGTCTTCATGGTCTGTAGCAGAAGTCATGAAAAAATGTGTGCAAGTTTAACGAAAGCAAGCTAAAATGTAACACTTAACAAAGCCAATACCATCACATCATCATGGGGACTGAAATAACAGCTAAGCGGTGCAACAATAAACTGACACCACAACACCTGGCTGGTCCATGATACTGAAAACTGTTTGTCGTATACAAATGTTATTTATTAGATAACCATACCGTGTACAGAAAAAAAAAGAAAAATGGAACTACTATTATGCTGACTTAAGGTACTGAGAAGGTACAGAACTTCTTGGAAGCTACTGTCAGACATTACATTAACATGAAAATATTGTTCCCGCTTAAGAATGTTTTCCGAAATGCCCAAAAGTTAAAAAATTGATACAAACAATTGTACCTCACTGAAAACCAGCCTGATTTAGAAGCTAAAATTGTTCTCACTGCCTGTACCGACACGCTGGTCTAGCTGGTTTAATTTAGTGGTTTACATTGCCAGCTATTTTGATGCAATTGTCGATTTCTTTTCTAAGAAAGAAAAGCTTTCATTTCCTGCCCAAAGTTTAAGTTATTATTTTTGAGATGCTAAGTGCTGCAATATTTTAAAGGCACAGGCAAAATTTGGTTCTGAAAATTGCAGATTGATAAGCGACCCAATATTATAATTTCAATCTAAACAAAAACCTGTGGCTCATCTTGTTTTATCCTGAATTAACTCGCTGAGAACCAAATGTGAAATATTAGAGAGTGGCCAATTTGAAACACAGTAGATGCACTTGTAGATCATATCATGGATCCCAGTGTTAGGGAAGCTGTAGAAAAGAATCTAAAAGTTTGCTGCCGTATGAGTTTGTCTAAACTGAACTCTATTATGGCAAAAGAAACTGATCATGTAATAGCCATAAAGCTTTAGATCATTTGCTTCATACTTCTAGGCTATTTACCACATCAAGTATAGGTGATTTATATCATGTAATGGCAGCATTTAAACAACTTTGCATTTAAAACCAGTGTTATTACTTGTGATTCTGATTTGCTTCTTTGTTACAAAGAGCTTTGTGACATTGTTGAACCGCAAAGCTATGGTGGTAACGATAACAGATTAAATGTAGTAACAGCACTCTTGGCATTGAAGGCCAAAGCTGATTCTTACCGCAACTTCTGTGAAAAGTCCCTTCAATGTCTTTGGTTGCCGATGTCAAAGACTGACAGTGAGAGATTTTTCTGTACATATAACTTAGTTGTGACAGACAAAAGAGCAAGTATGAAAAACGATAATACCACAACTTGTTGTATGCTGCAATTTAGCGATATCTGATGTGTGATATTTTAATTCATTCATGTTATCTACTGTCTGCTGATTTGAAACAAAACATTTTAATTTGGAAGAAATGGGTGTTAACAGTTGCGTTACTCTACTTACCTGTTATTTTTCATTTCAGCCATGTCATTATTCATTAATTCTCCCCGAAAATTTGTGCAAAATTAATGCGAATTTATGGTAAAATATTAACCACAAAACACCACCAATTAAAATTTTAATGCGAATTTTATAAATAATTGTCACCACAATATCTTGCCTTTGATCATAACCATCATTATTCCAAGGGATCACAAATGTATATTTTTGTCATAATATCTCAGTGTCAAATTTTTGTGAGACATGCCCTTTCTTCTCTTTACATTTCCACCAGGTAAAAAAAGTAAAAAGTATATCACTTTTAGGGCCAGAAGCTTTATTATGATGTGGTGAGCTGATAAGGACACGTGTTACAGGCAGTGCCAGTTCCAGCTCCAGTTCCAGCAGCCAGTTTTACAACTACACTGGAATCAATTCAGGAGTAGTGAATCCAGCTGCAGTTCTCAGCTCTCTTCTCCCGGGGAGAAGCTATGCTGGAACAATATCTGGACCGGCCAGCACTGGGGGATATTCAGGCCACGTCAGTATTCCAGGATCGGATGCTTTAAACAAGATCGACGAAGTGCTCAAAGCAGGCTTGGTAACACATATAGGTTACGGAAGTTCCAGTGGTGTAGGCAGTGGTAGTACAGCGTTTGGAACTTACGGGAGTTTGGGACACGGGAGCTCCAGTGTGTACAGTACCAGCAAAGTAGGATCGGGTTCTAGCTCAGCTAATCAAATAGGAGGAACAGCTAATGGAAAAATATCAGCAGGAGCTTCCCTGATTGGGAACGGATTGGAAAGCTCTGGGGGCTCCAGTATCTTTGGAACAAACAATGGGAACGCAGTATCCCAGTTTACAGGAGAAAAGGCTATTGGAACCTCTTTTGGAACATCCAGTAATACAAGAGTACTAGGAATATCTGGTACTAGTAAAGGAACTCGACTCGATTCCGGATCAGGTGGTTCACTAGGTGGTTCAGGATTTGGAGCTTCCACCATTTCCTTCTCATCAGGAAGTGGTGGAGCCTCTGGTGCAGGAAAACAACCAAGTCCCGGGTTTAATACACCAATTGAATCGGGAAATATGGCATTTGGAGCTGGCATATCAGGACGTGGTGATAGTCTTGGAGCAGGAAAGAGTACAGCAAATGTACTTAGTATAGGATCATCAGAAGTTGCAGGCAGTTTTGGAGCTGGAAAGGGTTCATCAGCTGGTTTTAGCACAGGATCCTCAGGAATTAGGGGCAGTTTTGGAGCAGGAAAAAGTTCAACAACTAATTTAGGTACAGAATTATCAGGAATTGGAGGCAGTTTTGGAGCTGGAAAGGGTTCGTCAGCTGGTTTTAGCATAGGATCATCGGTAATTGGTGGCAGTTTTGGAACTGCAAAGGGTTCAGCAACCAGTTATGGCAGGGGATCCTCAGGTGCTGGTGGCAGTCTTGGAGCTAGACAGGATTTAGCAGCTGGCTTAGGTACAGAGTTCTCAGGATTTGATGGCAGTTTTGGAGATGGTAAGGGTTCAGCAGCTGGTTTTGGTACAGGTTATTCAGGAATTGGAGGAAGTTTTGGAAGTGGTGAGGTCTCAGGAGCTGGTTTTGGTACAGGATCTTCAGGAATTGGAAGCAGCTTTGGAGCTGGAAAGGGTGCAGCAGCTGGCCTCGGTATAGGATCTTCCGGAATTGGCAGTAGTTTTGGAGCTGGAAAGCTTTCAGTTACTGGATTTGGTACAGGACCTTCAGGAATTGAAAGCAGCTTTGGAGCTGGAAAAGGCTCCGCAGCTACATTTGGCACAGGATCATCAGGAGTTGGAGGCAGTTTTAAAGCTGGCAAAGGTTCAGGCAGTTTTGGCGCAGGATTATCAGGGGTTGGAGACAGCTTTGCAGCTGGAAAGGGTTCAACAGCTGGTTTTGGCGCAGGATCATCAGGTGTTGTGGGTAGCTTCGGAGCTGGAAAGGGTTCATCAGCTGGTTTTGACGCAGGATCATCAGGGGTTGGAGGCAGTTTTGGAGGCGGAAAGGGTTCAACAGCTGGTTTTGGCGCAGGATCATCAGGGGCTGGAGGCAGCTTCGGAGGCGGAAAGGGTTCAACAGCTGGTTTTAGCACAGGATTATTAGGAGTTGCAGGAAGTCTTGAAACTGGTAAGGGCTCAAAAGCAGCTGTTGGCGCAGGAGCATCAGGAACTGCAGGCAGCTTTGAAGCTGGAAAGGGTTCAACAGTGGCTTTTGGCACAGGATCATCAGGAATTGGTGGTACTTATGGAGCTGGAAAGAGCTCGGCCGCCAATTTTGGTACAGGATTTTCGGGAGTTGGAGGCAGCTACTCTGCTGGAAAGAGTTCAACATCTGGTTTTAGCGGGGGATCAGCAGGGGTTGGTGGCAGCTTTGGAGATGGAAAGGGTTCACCAGCTGGTTTTGGCACAGGATCATCAGGAGTTGCAGGCAGTTTTGAAGCTGGTAAAGGTTCAACAGGGGGTTTTGGCGCAGGATTATCAGGGGTTGGAGGCAGCTTTGGAGCTGGAAAGGGTTCATCAGCTGGTTTCGGCGAGGGATCATCAGAGGTTGGAGGCAGCTTTGGAGCTGGCAAGGGTTCATCAGTTGGTTTTGGCTCAGGTCCATCAGGGGTTGCAGGAAGCTTTGGAGCTGGAAAGGGCTCAACAGCGGGTTTTGGCACAGGATCATCAGGAATTATTGGTACTTATGGAGCAGGAAAGAACTCAGCCGCCAGTTTTGGTGCAGGATTTGCGGGAGCCGGAGGCAGCTACTCTGCTGGAACAGCTGGTTTTGGCGCCGGATCATCTGGTGCTGGAGGAAGCTTTGGAGCTGGAACGAGTTCAACAGCTGGTTTTGGCGCCGGATCATCAGGGGTTGCAGGAAGCTCTGGAGCTGGAAAGGGTTCAACAGCCGGTTTTGTCGCAGGATCATCAGGGGTTGGAGGCACCTTTGGAGCTGGAAAGAGTTCAACAGCTAATTTTGGCACAGGATCATCAGCTTTTGGTGGCTTCTTTGGAGCTGAAAAGAGTTCATCAGCTAGTTTTGGCACAGGATCATCAGGAGTTGGAGGCAGTTTTGAGGCTGGTAAAGGTTCAACAGGTGGCTTTGGCGCAGGATTATCTGGAGTTGTAAGCAGCTTGGGAGCTGGAAAGGATTCAACAGCTAATTTTGGCGTAGGAACATCAGGTAATGGAGCCAGCTTTGGAGCTGGAAAGGGTTTAACAGCGATTTCTGGTACAGGATCATTAGGAAATGGTGGCACTTATGGAGCTGGGAAAAGCTCATCCGTCAGTTTTGGTGCAGGACTTTCGGGAGCTGGAGGCAGCTATTCTGCTGGAAAGAGCTCAACAGCTAGCTTTGGCGCGGAATCATCAGGGGCTGGAGGCAGCTATGGAGCTGGAAAGGGTTCAACAGCTGGTTTTGGCGCAGGATCAGCAGGGGTTGGTGGCACCTTTGGAGATGTAAAGGGTTCAACAGCTGCTTTTGGCACAGGATCATCCGGAATTGGAGATAGTCTGGAAGCCAGTAAAGGTTCAACGGACGGTTTTGGTACAGGATTATCAGGGGTTGGAGGTAGCTTCGGAGCGCGAAAGGATTCATTAGCTGCTTTTGGCACAGGATCATCAGGGGTTGGAGGCAGCTTTGGAGCTGGAAGGGGTTCAAAAACTGCTTTAGGTGGAGTATCGTCAGCAGTTGAAGGCAGCTTTGGAGCTGGGAAGGGTTCAACAGCTGGTTATGGAGCAGGATTATCAGGCGCTGGAGGCAGCTTTGCAGGAGGAAAGGTTTCAACAGCCGGTTTTGGCGCAGGAATATCAGACGCTGGTGGCAGCTTTGGAGCTGGAAAGGTTTCAACAGCTGATTTTGGCACAGGATCATCAGCTGTTAGTGGTGTCTTTGAAACTGGAAAGGTTTCATCAGGTGCTTTTGGCACAGGATCATTAGGAATTGGAGGAAGTTTTGCGGCTGGTAGAGGTTCGACAGGCGGTTTTGGAGCAGGATTGTCTGGGGCTGGGGGCAGTTTTGGAGCTGGAAAGGGTTCAACATCCGGTTTTGGCACAGGATCATCAGGAGTTGGAGGAAGTTTTTCGGCTGGTAAAGGTTCGACAGGTGGTTTTGGCGCAGGATTATCTGGGCCTGGAGATAGCATTGGAGCTGGAAAGGTTTCAGCAGGCGGTTTCGGCGCAGGATCATTAGGAGTTAAAGGCAGCTTTGGAGTTGGAAAGGTTTCAGCAGCCGGTTTTGGCACAGGAATATCAGGAACTGGTGTCAGATTGGAAGCTGTAGAAGGTTCAACAGCGGGATTTGGCACTGGCTCATCAGGAATTGGTAGTAGTTATGGGGCTGGAACAGGCACAGCTGCCGGTTTTAGTGCAGGATCATCAGGAGTTGCAGGCAGCTTTGGAGCTGGAAAGGGTTCAACGGTTGGTTTTGGCACAGGTTCATCAGGAGTTGGAGGCAGCTTTGGAGGCGGAAAGGGTTCAAACATTGGTTTTGGCGCAGGATCATCAGGAGTTGGAGGCAGCTTTGGCGCTGGAAAGGGTTCGACAGGAGGTTTTGGTGCAGGATCATCAGGAGTTGGAGGCAACTTTGGAGCTGGAAAGGGTTCAACAGCGGGTTTTGGCTCAGGATACTCAGGAGCTGGAGGTAGCTTTGGAGCTGGAAAGGGTTCAACAGCTGGTTTTGGCGCAGGATCATCAGGAGCTGGAGGTAGCTTTGGAGCTGGAAAGGGTTCAACAGCTGATTTTGGCGCAGGATCATCAGGAGCTGGAGGCAGCTTTGGAGCTGGAAGGGGTTCAACAGCTGGTTTAGGCGCAGGATCATCAGGAGCTGGAGGCAGCTTTGGAGCTGGAAAGGTTTCAACCGCTGGTTTTGGTGCAGGATCATCAGGAGTTGGAGGCAACTTTGGTGCTGGAAAGGGATCAACAGCGGGTTTTGGCACAGGATACTCAGGGGCTGGGGGTAGCTTTGGAGCTGGAAAAGGTTCAGCAGCTGGCTCTGGCGCAGGATCATCAGGAGCTGGAGGTAGCTTTGGAGCTGGGAAGGGTTCAACAGCTGATTTTGGCGCAGGATCATCAGGAGCTGGAGGCAGCTTTGGAGCTGGAAAGGGTTCAACAGCTGGTTTTGGCGCAGGATCACCAGGAGCTGGAGTTAGCTTTGGAGCTGGAAAGGGTTTGTCAGCTGGTTTAGGCGCCGGATCGTCAGGAGTTGAAGGCAGCTTTGGAGCTGGAAGGGGTTCAACAGCTGCTTTTGGCGCAGGATCATCAGGTGCTGGAGGCAGCTTTGGAGCTGGAAAGGGTTCAACAGCAGGTTTTGGTGCAGGATCATCAGGAGTTGGAGGCAACTTTGGAGCTGGAAAGGGATCAACAGCGGGTTTTGGCGCAGGATACTCAGGGGCTGGGGGTAGCTTTGGAGCTGGAAAAGGTTCAGCAGCTGGCTTTGGCGCAGGATCATCAGGAGCTGGAGATAGCTTTGGAGCTGCAAAGGGTTCAACAGCGGGTTTTGGCTCAGGATACTCAGGAGCTGGAGGTAGCTTTGGAGCTGGAAAGGGTTCAACAGCTGGTTTTGGCGCAGGATCATCAGGAGCTGGAGGTAGCTTTGGAGCTGGAAAGGGTTCAACAGCTGATTTTGGCGCAGGATCATCAGGAGCTGGAGGCAGCTTTGGAGCTGGAAGGGGTTCAACAGCTGGTTTAGGCGCAGGATCATCAGGAGCTGGAGGCAGCTTTGGAGCTGGAAAGGTTTCAACCGCTGGTTTTGGTGCAGGATCATCAGGAGTTGGAGGCAACTTTGGTGCTGGAAAGGGATCAACAGCGGGTTTTGGCACAGGATACTCAGGGGCTGGGGGTAGCTTTGGAGCTGGAAAAGGTTCAGCAGCTGGCTCTGGCGCAGGATCATCAGGAGCTGGAGGTAGCTTTGGAGCTGGGAAGGGTTCAACAGCTGATTTTGGCGCAGGATCATCAGGAGCTGGAGGCAGCTTTGGAGCTGGAAAGGGTTCAACAGCTGGTTTTGGCGCAGGATCACCAGGAGCTGGAGTTAGCTTTGGAGCTGGAAAGGGTTTGTCAGCTGGTTTAGGCGCCGGATCGTCAGGAGTTGAAGGCAGCTTTGGAGCTGGAAGGGGTTCAACAGCTGCTTTTGGCGCAGGATCATCAGGAGCTGGAGGCAGCTTTGGAGCTGGAAAGGGTTCAACAGCGGGTTTTGGCTCAGGATACTCAGGAGCTGGAGGTAGCTTTGGAGCTGGAAAGGGTTCAACAGCTGGTTTTGGCGCAGGATCATCAGGAGCTGGAGGTAGCTTTGGAGCTGGAAAGGGTTCAACAGCTGATTTTGGCGCAGGATCATCAGGAGCTGGAGGCAGCTTTGGAGCTGGAAAGGTTTCAACCGCTGGTTTTGGTGCAGGATCATCAGGAGTTGGAGGCAACTTTGGTGCTGGAAAGGGATCAACAGCGGGTTTTGGCACAGGATACTCAGGGGCTGGGGGTAGCTTTGGAGCTGGAAAAGGTTCAGCAGCTGGCTCTGGCGCAGGATCATCAGGAGCTGGAGGTAGCTTTGGAGCTGGGAAGGGTTCAACAGCTGATTTTGGCGCAGGATCATCAGGAGCTGGAGGCAGCTTTGGAGCTGGAAAGGGTTCAACAGCTGGTTTTGGCGCAGGATCACCAGGAGCTGGAGTTAGCTTTGGAGCTGGAAAAGGTTCAGCAGCTGGCTCTGGCGCAGGATCATCAGGAGCTGGAGGTAGCTTTGGAGCTGGAAAGGGTTCAACAGCTGATTTTGGCGCTGGATCATCAGGGGCTGGAGGCAGCTTTGGAGCTGGAGGCAGCTTTGGAGCTGGAAAGGGTTCAACAGCGGTTTTTGGCGCAGTATACTCAGGAGCTGGAGGCAGCTTTGGAGCTGGAAAGGGTTCAACAGCCGGTTTTGGCGCAGGATCATCAGGAGCTGGAGGTAGCTTTGGAGCTGGAAAGGGTTCAACAGCTGGTTTTGGCGCAGGATCATCAGGATTTGGAGGCAGCTTTGGAGCTGGAAAGAGTACAACAACTGGTATTGGCGCAGTATCATCAGGAGTTGGAGGCAACTTTGGTGCTGGAAAGAGTTCAACAGCTGGCTTTGGAGCAGGATCATCAGGTGTTGGAGGCAGCTTTGGAGCTGGAAAGGGTTTAACACCTAGTTTTGGCGCAGGAATATCAGGAACTGGCGGGGTATTGGAAGTTGGAGAAGGTTCAACAGCGGGATTTGGCACTGGCTCATCGGGAATTGGTGGTAGTTTTGGGACTGGAACAGGTACAGCTGCCGGGTTTGGTGCAGGGTCTTCAGGAACTGGAGGTAGCTTTGGAGTTGGAAAGGGTTCAACAGCTGGTTTTGGCGCAGGATCATCAGGAGCTGGAGGTAGCTTTGGAACTGGAAAGAGTTCATCAGCTGGTTTTGGCGCAGGATCATCTGCAGTTGGAAGCAGCTTTGGAGCTGTAGAGGGTTCAAAAGCTGGTTTTGGTGCAGGATCATCCGCAGTTGGAGGCAGCTTTGGAACTGGAGGGGGTTCAACAGCTGGTTTTGGTATAAGTTCATCAGGAGTTGGAGGCAGTTTTGGAGAGGGAAAGGGTTCAACAGCTGGTTTTGGCGCAGGATCTTCAGCAGTTGGAGGCAGCTTTGGAGCTGGAAGCGGTTCAACAGCTGGTTTTGGTGCAGGATCATCAGGAATTGGTGGCAGCTTTGGAGCTGGAAAGGGTTCAAGAGTAGGTTTTGGCACAGGATCATCACTATTTGGAGGCAGCTTTGAAGCTGGAAAGGAAGCAGTAGATGGTTATGTAGGAGGATCATCAGGAGTTGGTGGCAACTTGGGAGTTGGAAAGGGTACTTCAGGTGGTTTTGGTACAGGGTCATCAGGAATTGGTGGTAGCTTTGGAGCTAGTAAGGGATCAGTAGCCCATTTTGGTACAGAATCATCAGGAATTGTCGGTAATTCAGGAGCTGTAAAGGGTTCAGAAGCCTCTTTTGTAGCAGGATTATCAGGAGCTGGAGGCAGCTATGGAGCTGGAAAGGGTTCGTCAGGTAGTTTTGTCAGAGATTCAGTAGGAATTAGTGGCAGTCTTGGAGGTAGTAAAGGAGCAGTAGCCGGTTATGGTACAGGATCATCGGGAATTGGAAGTTTTCAAGCCGGTTTTGGTACCGGATCATCAGGAACTGGTGGTAGTTTTGGAGCTAGTAAGGATTCAGCAGCCGCTTTTGGTAGAAAATCATCAGGAGTTGAAGGCAGTTCAGGAGCTGTTAAGGTTTCCGCAGCTGGTTTTAATGCACGATCATCAGGAACTGTTGGTGGTGCTGGTACGGATAGGGTATCAGGAAGTAGTTTCAGTGTGGGTTCAGGATCTGGAGGCTCGGTAGCTTCAAATGCTGTGTCAGGATTTGGGTCAAATACAGGTTTATTTGGTATTGTTGGTAGCTTTGATGCCAGAAAAAGTTCAGAATTTAATGGCGGATCTGGGGCTCGAGGTTCCGGTAGCATTGATATTAGAAATACTGGCGTTCCCGGAAGTTTTACCAGCGGAAGCATTTTTGGGTCTACTCATTCAGGATACTCGGCCGGCGGTAAAGGTACGTTTGCTTTTGCTGACTCAGGGACCACAGGGCCTTCCAATGCTACTCCTGGCCAAGCTGTTTCCTTCGATAAATTATTCAGCACTTTCAAAGACGCAATCGGTAAACAAGGCACATATTCACACAGTAGTTCTGGGGCAGGGCTGAATAATATTCCGAGCCTTACCAGCGATTCAGGATCTGGAGTTGGGGCATCGTCAGGTCCCTCGGAGTCAGTTTCTGCAGTAGGACATGCAGGCTCCTTTGGCAGCTTATTCAGCAGTTTTAAGTCAGGTAAGTTCAGTAAATATATTATAGAACTCGTAGTTCAACTGTCGAACTTGGTTACTTACGAATGTTCATCTCTGTATGCAGGAAGTTCCTCTTTCTCCAGTTCCAGCAGCGCTAGTAGCAGTAGCAGCAGTAGTGGTAGCTTTGCAAGTAAGTAATCAATGATACTCGGATGTGTAATATATAGAGAGGTTAGAATGCGTCACACACTATCCAGAGTATTGCACATCTCTGCAAGCCCCTTGCAAACATTACCTTGGTATACTGTCAGGCTGACTGAGAAACTAGAGTTACACCTCTAGCAACAACTACTGCCTGGAGTAGTGCAGTAACATCAGCAAGCCTCTAGAAAACATTTTTGTGACAACTGTTGTCAGAGTGGGGGAATGTAGAGGGAAAAACTAGGAGATTATATTACCTGGACGCCTAATGTTGGTGAGCTACGGCACACATGCTATTGCACATACTGTGAGACTGGGGACTCTAGGTGGAGGATTCTAGGGGACTATTATACCTGAGTGAAAATGGGCTATACTTGAGGGAGATAGAGAGAGGTAAACGTGATAAGTAATACTGTATTTTTGTTCCGCAGCGCTCACAAGGAAGCCTGGCAGAGTTGGTTATGGACGATGACCTCAATATTTCTTCAAGATGTGAACACCCTTCTTTAAGATGTAATGTGCCATGTATCAATTTTCCTTTTGAAATAAATATATTACCTAATGTTCTGTGTTCCTTGTGCACATCAATCACAGTAGCCTCAAATAAGAACATTTTCACTATGCCTTATACCTACCGTCCACACAACACAAGAAGGCAAGACTGTGTAATGTAGTCACTTATGCTGTGCACATGGTGTTTATGTTAGCCTTCCGCATATGTTGATGGTGCTAAGTTTATCTAACATACACAATGTTGTCACAAAACTCACCTATGGATAATCCCAAACAGTGCTGTTACTGAAATGAGCATTAGATCTGGCAGCATGGGTGACTCGTATGTACTCTCTTACACTCATTTAGTAGTAAATAGATCCACTACCAGAGCAGATAAACAGTTGAAACCTCTCTCCCTCTTCAGGCTCCACTTGCCTTCTTGTGGTGGGCAGCATGTCCTACTCTCAGGAACTATTATAAGTATCAGACGTTGTGGAATGATGTAGATACATGTCTTTTCTTAGATATATACAGTAAAACCTCCCTAAAACGTATCTTTATATGCTGGAAACCAGCAAGAACGGGAAACAAATTTCGGATATGAGCTATTTCCTATGTAAGATTATACTCTAAGTGGAAAAACTGCCTAACGCGGAAACGAAAATACTTTTCGGGAACCGTTTGCGTAAATAACCTAATTAAAACGAATTAATTTATTTATCATGGGTTACAACGTACTTATTTTATAAAGTGAACCGACCTTCTATGAATCATAAAGTCATGAACTCTAATCCTTCGAGGAAAAGCGAAAATAAAACCATTAGCTTTCTCATCTCTCCTCCAACACACATGGTAAGGTGCAACTGTTTTGCAGTGTCTTCTTTCTCGATTTCGTTGTCACAAGTTATCAAGTACGAGTGGAGGAAACCTGTGAACTTTGGTGACTTTTAAAATCATAGTTTGTGTGCACAAATTTTGTAAATAAATTCTAAATATGAGACATTATTACTGGAGGAACAAATTAAGGTTATTGAAGAACACAAAGATAACAAACGTCCAGCTAAAAATTAACTGTGTTATTGAAGTGGGGAAACTCAGATTTACGAGATTTTGAAAGAATGAAAATTACAAAGGAGTGGTTAAGGGAACAGCAGGGCATTTGAAACGCATTACAAAATGTACAGAGTTTGACGAGCTAAATCGTGCTGTGTTCGAGTGGTTTGTTAGTGCGCGCGCTAAAGGAATTCTCATTTCTGGACCATTGCTTCAGACTCAAGCTTTAGAGACAGCCGGAAAATTAGGAAACGACAATTTCAGAGCTTCCAATGGATGCTTCAAGAGTTTCAGACATCGCCATAACATTGTTTTGAATATTGTGTGTGATGAAGCAAATGATGATATGCAGAAAGTTGCAGATTGGAAAGAGAAAATTGAAAACAGACATAGAAGCTAGGTGAAAAATTACAATTGTTTGATGTGAGTCGAAAATATAGTACATAATACATATTAGCCTATTATTATTTCCGCTTCATCCTATATTATTCCTTCACTGTAAACCTGTGCGATTATAAGATGCTGTAAGTTCTTTGTATTTAAACCCAACCCACTGTAAGACAGAAATCTGTGTAAACAGATCGCGTTCCGTTTTAGCGAGGTTTTACTGCATATATACAAAATAAACTTAAGCAGCCAGTGATAGCGCCTGCTACTATCATTCGGAAGCTCCTGATTTCAAATCCCGAAGGCCAATAAATACAGCTATATGATTACGGTTTCTTTCATTGTCTTCGTTTCATGCCACTAATGTAAATAAGAAAAGCTTTAGTGTATTGAGCAAGAATACACTCTTAACTCCAAAACAATAGTACAAAATCGCTATGTAGTAATAGACAAAATTATACATGTGTAATGTTAGTAGCCAAATTATACAATACCCTAAGCCCATCAGTCCTGAACGTATAGAAACAGTGGCTGATTTCCCCCGCATTATGCTCTACGTGAAAATGTGTCGAAACCACCAACTACCCAGAACGTATTGAAGCAGAGATATTATACAGCTGCCGAGCATTGAGTTCTCTAGAGAAACATGTTAAAATTGCTGCCTGTTCGACAAGTATAGAAGTAGACCAACAGTTACCTAACACTAAGGACTCTGTAGGCACGTGCTGTAGTACTGTCCGTTCGTCATCTATAGAAGAAGACCACCAGTTACCTCACACTATGTTCTCTGAAGATACGTGATGAAGTTGCTTTCTGCCTGTCAGGGGTAGAAGTATATGTACAGTACGCTTCAAGTATATTCCATCTGTCCACTTTTGATATACTCACACCAGACCTATACGCTGCTGCACTGAGTTATTTGTCCGCCTCGGTAGCGTAGATGGTAGTGTGTCTGCCTACGTTCAAGAGGTGACGATTTTTAATCTCGGTCAGGTGAGTTACCTGGATACGTCTATTTTTCCTAAGTTTTCCCTTATCTTTAAAGACGAGTGTTGGGTAACTCTAAGCTCTATGAATCCTTGTCTTATTTGAGCCTCACTTCACCCATTTAATTCATCGTCCAATATAAGTTAGCATAGGAGAACGTAAATTTAAAAAAAAGGCTCCTTTATTTACCCTTAGCGTGTTGGTCATACGAGTGATCGCAACAGAAATACTAAATACATTTGGCTTTAGGTATATCTACTAAATTCCAACTAATTAACTTAATTTTAGCTTGCATAGTAAGAAAGAAGCATTAGGCTACTGGACAAGTACAGATCAAATCTACATTTTGTGGATTCAAACCATAAAACCAGATCAACGTCATATATTTCACTTAGAAACAGAAGGTTATTCGATAAGTATACAATTCTAAGTCTTAATTCTGCAAAGATAAACAACAACAACCCCCCAAAAGTTGGATATTTCCCGTAGTAACAAAGAAGCAAAGGCTCCAAGACAAGTACAACCGAAGTGTAAATATCGTAAAGACAAGCCTTCAAATTATGGACAATATCGGGTACTCCAACTAGTAACAAAGAAGCACAGGGATATAAGACAAGTATAACGTAAGTCTAAATGTTGTAGAGATATACCGTTACACCAGGGAAAATATCCGGTATTTCACCTACTTACAAACAAATAAAAGGCTAATTTACAAACACTACCTAGATCCAACTGTTGTAGAGATAAAGCACAAAACTACAAACAACTTCGGGTATTTAGCAAGTAATAAGGAAGCAAGAGCTCTAAGACAAGTACAACCTAAATCTACGTGTTGTACAGGTAAACTGTCAAACCACAAAAAACTTAGGGTATTTAGCAAGTAATAAAGAAGAAAAGGCTGTAAGACAGCTACAACCTAAATCTACATGCTGTACAGGTAAACTGTCAAACCACAAACAACTTTGGGTATTTAGCAAGTAACAATAAAGCAAGGGCTGTAAGACAAGTACAACCTGAATCTAAATGTGGTAGAGGTAAACGGTCAAACCACCAACAACTTCGGGTATTTAGCAAGTAATAAAGAAGCAAGTGCTGTAAGACAACTACAACCTAAATCTACATTTTGCAGAGGTAAACTGTCAAACCACAAACAACTTTGGGTATTTAGCAAGCAACAAAGAAGCAAAGGCTGTAAGAAAACTACAACCTAAATCTACATTTTGCAGAGGTAAACTGTCAAACCACAAACAACTTTGGGTATTTAGCAAGCAACAAAGAAGCAAGTGCTGTAAGACAACTACAACCTAAATCTACATTTTGCAGAGGTAAACTGTCAAACCACAAACAACTTCGGGTATTTAGCAAGCAACAAAGAAGCAACGGCTGTAAGACAAGTACAACCTAAGTCTACATACTGTACAGGTAAACTGTCAAACCACAAACAACTTCGGGTATTTAGCAAGCAATAAAGAAGCAAGGGCTGTAAGAAAACTACAACCTAAATCTACATTTTGCAGAGGTAAACTGTCAAACCACAAACAACTTTGGGTATTTAGCAAGCAACAAAGAAGCAAGTGCTGTAAGACAACTACAACCTAAATCTACATTTTGCAGAGGTAAACTGTCAAACCACAAACAACTTCGGGTATTTAGCAAGCAACAAAGAAGCAACGGCTGTAAGACAAGTACAACCTAAGTCTACATACTGTACAGGTAAACTGTCAAACCACAAACAACTTCGGGTATTTAGCAAGCAATAAAGAAGCAAGGGCTGTAAGACAACTACAACCTAAATCTACATTTTGCAGAGGTAAACTGTCAAACCACAAACAACTTCGGGTATTTGGCAAGCAACAAAGAAGCAAGAGCTGTAAGACAACTACAACCTAAATGTACATTTTGCAGAGGTAAACTGTCAAACCACAAACAACTTCGGGTCTTTAGCAAGTAACAAAGAAGTAAAGGCTGTAAGACAAGTACAACCTAAGTCTACATACTGTACAGCTAAACTGTCAAACCACAAACAACTTCGGGTCTTTAGCAAGTAACAAAGAAGTAAAGGCTGTAAGACAACTACAACCTAAATTTACATTTTTCAGAGGTAAACAGTCAAACCACAAACAACTTCGGGTATTTAGCAAGTAACAAAGAAGCAAGAGCTGTAAGACAACTACAACCTAAATTTACATTTTGCAGAGGTAAACTGTCAAACCACAAACAACTTCGGGTCTTTAGCAAGTAACAAAGAAGCAAGAGCTGTAAGACAACTACAACCTAAATTTACATTTTGCAGAGGTAAACAGTCAAACCACAAACAACTTCGGATATTTAGCAAGTAACAAAGAAGCAAGAGCTGTAAGACAACTACAACCTAAATCTACATTTTGCAGAGGTGAACTGTCAAACCACAAACAACTTCGGATATTTCGTATCAGAGAATTGCCAGGTTATAAGACAAGTGCAGCTTTAGTCGAAATTTTGAAGAGAAAACCGTCAAACCACAAACAACGTCGGGTATTTAGCTAGTAACAAAGAAGCAGAGGCTATAAGACAAGTACAATCTAAGTCCAAATAATGTAGATGAGGTGTCAAACAACAAACAACGCCGGGATTTTCAGCTGTTTCAGAATGAACTATATATTTCTTCTGGTTTCAATTAATCTGTGTTTATTATGAAATTTTCGTGTCGAAAATTGATGCTTTTCAAAATTGATATGAAGCTATACTACGAAATTGTATTTAACATTTTTCTCTTTTTATAAATATGAGATTTTGAAGATATTTAATGAAAAGGCAATACGGCTATAGCATTTCTAAAATGGCTGTATGATTGGTTTTTGGTCTAAGCATTGTAGGTTAAATGGTCGAACATTTTGACTGGTGTGACACTTAAGTAATGAAACACACTGAAGAAAAATTAGGAAACGGCATTTAAATTGTGAATTACATTACATTAATATGTTCATAAGTATTTTATAGAGTGATACATATTGTCGATATTAATGCAATTAACTATTTGGGTAGAGCAGCGTTTCAGAGAGTAGTAATGTGAACCTTTTTTTTTCTTTTTTTTTTCTCTCCTATACCAAAGAAGGGATTTTGGAAGACACGAGGTGTAGTTGTTTGTACTGCTTATGGTTTTTTCTATGTTTGTGATCCAAGTTTAAAAGGTTCACTTCGCCTATAATGATATTATTGGGCCTATTATACCAAAGTGGTGGATCTTTCTTAATATTAAAAGAAAAATATGTATCTATGTACATAGATATAGCTGTTTATTTTTCAAACGGAATTTTATTAGTTATGTCTATTTTACTGTCTGTTTTCTATAGTTTTTCTATAGTTTCATATATATACATATATATATATATGTTACACCCGTGCCCAAGGCAGGTCGCGAACTCGCAACCCTCTACGTGGCGGAACGCTAGAGACATACGCTCTAGCGACCATGACTATGAGAAGATTCAAGCCCGTCTCGGCTTCTTAAGGGTTCTCAAAATCCACAAATTTTATGCCATGCAAAGAACTCATACGGCACGCACTTCTGGCACCCAAGTGACAATTGCCAATAAACAAAACAACTTTTAATGCTTCTTATGGAGTTTTCTTTAGAGCGAATTTGCAGGTACATATCCCTGAATGTTAAAAACTTCAGTGTTTGCTACGCTTAAGTTTAAGAAGTGTCTATGAGTTGTCCAGTCAGCTTTATGAATGTTGCACTTGGGGCTTGGAAAGTCTAGTGAAACTGAATGGAAGAACAGTGTAATCCTTAAGCAATTGTCAAATCCATTAAGTTCTGGCCGCTATGAATGGTTAACCGAGCGGGATGGCTTAGGTTCGATTCCCGTGGCCAACCTATCTGATCCGTGGCCTTTTTTCGTTTTTTCCCCCCGGGTCGCTAGGCCAAAGCTGTAGGTTAATTACGTTTCTCGAATTTACTTTCCCTTCATTTCACCGCCATTATCATTTTATATCATCTCTCATCCGATGGTTTCTTTCGGAGTAAGAGTGTCAGCGAGAGTCTCGGCGATGCATGGCGGGATGATATGCCCAGAGTGAACGCTCTCCTCCGTTGGGATGGACTCAGTCTCCGTGCCGGCCTAGTGAACCGATGTAAGAACACGGTGAGTCTGATACCCGTTGTACAGGCCTGCCTGGAGAGTTCCTTGCTTTGGAGGGGGCGGCATCCGGTCTCTGAACTGGCCTCGTGACTGTTTCGGGGCCACGGTATATGGAATGACGATTGTCCTGGACAGCAGGGAGTTTGTATCTACTAAAGTGCGGGGACCCCGCCCTCTGCACTGTAGTGACTCCTTGGGGTCGGCCGCACTCTGTCTGCTCTCATCTCGTCCTCTCTCTCGGGAGTGCCCCACTTGGGGGCATAGGTACAAAAGACCAGTCTGGTCGAGATGCTGAATCCCCTCCGAACAATCCAATCCATGGTTTTGAAATTCCATTCTTGTTATATGATAAGGGCATATTCAGATAGCAAATAACCATTTCGCATTTGAGAAAAGTATTCGAAAACTTTAAGAATAACAAACGAATATCCCATAAGTTGTTATTCCTAACAAAAAAAGTATCTCACACAATTTCTGCTTTAACAATCTTATTTAGTAATTTTTTTAATTGCATTAATTTTAATTATATTTATTATTTATTCAAATATCTTATATTAGAGTATAACACTGAAGTTGTTATTGAGATAATTTTATCTTACTTTTTAGTAATATTCAGCCTATCTCTTACAGTTTACCAGTTATACCAAAGTCATTTACAATGAAGAGGGATTCAGAGTACATTCCCAGGAAATTCAATATATTTCATTTCATACGTTTCATTTGTTATAATAATATTTTAAACATATGCCATTTTAAAAAAAGAATCTTTAGTCAATTTTGAGAAAATAAAACCGTCAAAAATGTTGCACTAAAAAGATTAGCCTGAGTAAAGCTGATTATTATTGAAAATCTTCATGTTCCATCCTTTGTATATGCTAAACACAAATACCAAGTTTGGTATTTAACCAACACCCCCCCTCACACACACACACACACACACACACACACACACACACACACACACACACACACACACACACACACACACACAGAGCAACTTGCAATTCTTGAGGCGCTGAAGAAACTAAAGGAACTAGAAAATGAAGGGTACGCTGATAAACGAGTTGCACTGTTCACTGATAGCAGGATAACACTGGATCTCCTTAAAAACAACTCGAAACACAATTACCTGACTGAGGCAATCAAAGCTAAAATCCTCGACCTGAGAACATCAGACTGGATGCTGCATTTTGGATGGGTGAAAGCACACTCGGGCATATATGGCAATGAAATAGTAGATAGACTAGCAAAAGAGGCTGCTGGGGAAGATCGTGAAATACAATATAGTAAAACACCTAAAGGAGTCCTGATAAGCATGGAGAGAGACACTGGACTGAACGCATGGCAACTACAATGGACAGCATCAAGGAAAGGAGCCATCACCAAAGAATTCTTCCCATCAGTGAGAAATAGACTAGAACAAGAACTGCCCATATGCCAAGAATTTACAGCAATTGTCACAGGACATGGAAAGCTCCGTTCATACCGCCATCGATTTGCTTTACTAGATAGCCCAGTATGCAAATGTCAAGAAGAGGACCAAACAGTAGACCATATAATATTCCGATGTCCAATCATAAACAAACAAAGAACCGAAATGATCAGGACAATAAAAAGCAGACAATGCGCATGGCCCATTACCAAAGAGGAACTTATTAACACACATCTAACATGCTTTGTCAAATTTGTTAAATCAATAAACTTCACAAATATAGAGTAGGCAAATGAAGCATAAACATTCAATAAAACCGCTAATTAATTGCAACTATTTTAATAAGAATATTGTAGAATATTGTAGGAAACATTTCAATACAAATACAAGATATGTAAAATCATTGTAAAATTATTGTAAAAGTTGTATATAATGTAAATATGGGGCATGCCAGGTAAAAAAAAAAAAAAAAAAAAAAAAAAAAAAAACCACACACACACACACATAGTGCGCCTCTTTAGCGTGTCTTCTTCAAGTTCTAAACTCGAATTTCGTTCAAAGTGAGTTATCTGGATAAGGTAACCTCTATGGGCCCTGGGCTCATTTGAACATCATCGTCTGACATGACTTAACGTTGCAAGACGTAACTTCGAAAAGCAAAAAGACACAAACGTACAGAGGGACCGCTTTCCTAAAAGTCTTATCTGTGCACTCACATTCATTTCTCTACTCACACCTATTCTTCTATTGTTTTATTACATGTTTTCGAGGCAACAGGAATAAAAATTTCGGCGCAAACAGATAAGAGACGGATAAATTTTCACGGTAATAAAGAGCTTGAATAAGCAGTTAAAGATAGAGCGAGATAAAGGTATGCCGAAACAAACAAACTGAGATTTCGGTTTCTTTATTGTTCCGGAAATATCTAGAATTTATCAATGAGGTATTCAAGAAGGCCACGAGTCGCCAAGAGTCAGTCGTAAGCTTGTAAGCTTACAGTCGTAAGCAATAAATAGCTGTCGAGTGTTGTAACGAGAGTTGATGTATTCAGAACGCTGTTTGTTGTTGTTATCGACTTTGGTAGACTTTGTGTACATGACGTAATGTTGTTACGTGAGAATTGAACAGTGTATTTCTACGTAAATAAAGAACATTTGGAATATCTGCAACTCGGACTTTTAATTCTACGAACCCACAAAGTCACAATATTATTTCCGTGGACGTACAAGAGGTATAGCAGAATGCAGTAGGCTTAAGTAGTAGTTCTTTTAAGAGGTGGTTCTATGTGATGGCGTTTACATTCCATTATAGGACACAACAAGGTATATTTTATTTGTCGTGAAAATATTTACAGATATTGTATTTTAATCAAAATTATCAAGGCCAAGTTCAAGAAAAACCAATTTAAAAAAATCGCATGAAAAGTGTAATTTGGCATAGGAGTATTTTCCTGAAAATCTTCCTGTTTAATCAGATGCTGAACTTGGATACTAAGTTTGGCATTTAATGACCTTTCGCTTTAGAGCTATACTGCTTGTAGCGCCACCATGCAGAATCATTTTCTAAATTTATACTTAGAGAACCTCAAAACGCACATTCGTAGTAAAACCTCAGTATCATATTTTAAGTGAAATTCGAGAGGTATAGAAAGCGAAAATCGAAATGTTGTTTCTCAGTATATCGTATAGATCGACTAATATACCTGAAGGGCGTTGGATCGTAAACAGGAGACCAAGCATCCTTCACCTCCTTGGTAACGACGTTTGTCTGACCTTCTCGATGTTATTAGAAAGTAAAGGGTGTGTACGTTTATTTAAATAAATAACGTAAGCACTCACGTGACTCCGTCTACTCTTATGCAAAAGCTCCTCCATCTATCTCCTTCAAGTTAAACGTTTCTATAAATTGTCTTATATTTCCTGTAGGTGCAAGAGGACTATGGGAAAACAGTGGAATTGATCAATTCCTTAAAGAACTGATCGCTATACAGCGCCCTTGAGACTACTAACTCTTTGGATAATCAGGGCATAATAAAGAAGCAAATAACCACTTCCCATATGGGAAAACCATAAGCTTTTGGAAATTCAAAAGATAAGGAATTTTTCGGAAATAGTTATCTCTGCAAAAGATATCTTTGATATAAATTGAGTGCTTTAACGAAATCTACATTTTTATGGAGATCTCTTACCGTTTACCGGTTATGCAGAAGTTCGAAGTGTTAATACCTACTCCAGAAATAACTTTTAAGCTGCTCTCATTCGTTTTAGTTACTTCTATTATCTTCTCCCACTATGTGCGGAATGTTGACTCTGAAATGACAACAGAAGTAATTACCAAGGCTTGAATAAAGTACTCACTTGGATAACTCGAGTTCGAATCTCGGTCAGGGTGAGTTACCTGGATAAGGTTTGTCCGGGGTTTCCCTTATCCTGAAAGACGAATGTTGGGTAACTCTAAGCTCAATGGACCCTGGGCTCACTTGAGCACCATTTCACCTATTCCATTCATCGTCCGATATGACTTAACGTTGGAGGACGTAAATTACAAAACAAAAAAAAATAAACTATCGGATAACTCAATTCTAGTACAGCAGCTCTCAATTTATAATGTTAATAACGCAAGAGCTTCTGTGCCTAGTGCGAGAAAATAGGTCTAACACAAGCTGGTAATAAAAGCGAAAGCTATATTAAATTCATATTTAAATCATGCCCCTAAATAGTTTTAGTCTTGGACTACAAAGTATGTCATTTTTTTATTTTAAATACCAACAAAGTGTTTAAAGTGAGACATCAGTTTTGGTTTCTTACCAGTAGCAGGCACAATTTTAATACTTAAGATTACTCACTCAGGTTTTGATGTTTAATCCTTCGATATATATCAACCATGGCCTTCTGATCATCTTCAGCGATCCATGCTGCAATTATTACTGCTAACTACTAACTGCTACTGCTACTACTTTCAGTTGTTCTCATTCTTTATTGAACAGTCCTCGTATCGCTGTTCAATAAAGAATTGTCGCAATTTTTTTGACAACGTACCTTTACTCATCCTCATAATTTTGATGGTCCTTCTCAAAATCGTCTCCCCTGAAAGTGTTGCCTTGTCCCAGCGTTTCTACCAGTCTTCAAATACATGCTGGAAACCATTTTTGAGAAATCCTTCAAATTCGCCTCCGCAGCCTTCACCACTGCTTCTGATGATGGATTATGCCTACCACGAAGGCGTTTCTTCAAGTTACGGAATAGAAAAAAGTCACATGGGGCTCAATCCGGACTGTAGGGAGGGTGAGAAAAGCACTTCACATTGATATTTGCAGGATACTCAGCAACAACATATGCGGCCGCGCATTATCGTGGTACAGCAACCAGCCTGCTTCACGGATACGTGGTCTTTTGCGCCTGATATGGACTTGCAATGTTTTCAGGACATCCCTGTAGTATTGTCCAGTTACTGATGTGTGTGCAGGTACAACATGCTGATAAACCATTCCATGAATATCAGAGAATGAGATGACCATAACTTTCCCAGCAGAAGCAAACACTTTACGTTTGAAAGAAGCTCCGGATCTTCCTCTAAGATCAACTTTAACTGCATGTTACCTCCACTGCAGCGGTAAGCGATACTGAACATGTCTGAACTTGCCTGGTTCTCACAGGCGGGAACCAGGAGTACCAACAATGAAACTACTACGGCGTATTCGTTTTACATTAAGCTAACAGAATATAATAAGATTGAATTTTAGTGCGAAAAATTCTGACCGTAAAAAAATTATGATCATTCTTTATTGAACAGCCCTGATATAATGCTGGATCTCGCACATTATAAAGTTGATGTTATTACTGAATTCTGTGTCATAAAAACAGAAAATGTACAGTATTCATGTAAGTAAATAGGAAAACCCTAACTCGGCACTGACCATTTTTACAATTTCATGTTTTTAACAAGAAATAAAGTTAATTTATACAGCTACTTTCCAAGGTTCTGCGAGTTTGCCCTTTAGTTTGTTCTCTCTTCTCTAATAGCTTCTTAATGATCACCATTTAAATATTTGTGTTCACCCAAAAATTAATTTCTCTACACCATATTTACTAGCTCAAATGGTCATTAACGTCTAAACATTGTCAAGGTCGGCTTAGAAATGCATTTTGCGAAGAAGCTCCATGTATAGTTAAAATTTATAATTAATACAGAAAACTCAAAATAATTCTGTTTTCTCTTAGTGAAGAATTTCGTGAAGGACTAAGCCCCAGAAATGTTGTTACTGATGTATATATTGCCGCTGTTTGAGTAATGCTTGAAAAGACCAATAAGCTCTTTATTTTTTATTGGACATTGATGTGAGTCAAATCCAAAGCATTTTACATCAACAGTAAGACGTTAGAAAAATTTGTTGTCGATGAATTCCACACAGACTGATTCACGATAGAAAAACAACTACATATTGATTGGCATAGAACAATTCTGGAAGTATTCCAGGGTGGCAATATCGTCATTGGTGATGAATCTTGGAATTATTGTTATGACCCTAAAAGAAAAGTCAAGCGGTTCAGTAGGTTTTTGAAACAAAACCTAACACTAGAAAAGTGCGACGAATTCTCAGTGCTTATAAGAAGATAGAGGTTAAATTTATGCCTTAGGGTTAGAATATAGACGTACTCATTGATACACAAAAGTCTGTGCAAAAAGAAATGTTTGAAGATGTTCCAGTAGAAGACGCAAAAGGAAAAATAAGTTTACAACCTTGTCAGCGCGTGGTTGTTACAGCCAAAACTAACAACTGAGTATCTAGATGCTCTAACGGGCGACACCATGAACCTTCCACCATACAGCCCAGACGTAGCACTTTGTGATTTCCTTTTGTGTTAAAAAAAAATTAAAAATAAAGTGTGGGTATTACCACTTTTTCGTTATCAGCTTAAGCAGTGACACATTTAAAAAAACTTGTTTCTGAAATGACTCAGGAGGAATGACATCATTGCATTAAGCACTGGTTTAAAAATGCTTTAATGTTAAAAGGGAATATTTGGGGGGGGGGGGGGGAAACCAGAATCATTTAAACTTTTAAATCAGCTAATCCTTGTTCGATTGTGTAAAAATGTTGAACGTCGCCCTCCCCAACTTACAACTGAGGGCTTGAAATAGCGAAGGGTATTTCCATGTTCATATAAATTCACACAGTATTCAACAGCCGGTCTCTGCACTCACCTTACTTAAACCGCCAGGTCCGTTTAGGAATGGTACCTGGCCAGACATTCCCAGTACCGGAACTGCTAGATAAGGTCGAGCAGTAGATAGTGAAGGCAGTAAGTATATCCGACAAGGGTTGTAGAATTTGGGGATAGGTAAATTGAGTTGTCTTCACAATTTGTTGTTTAGGATTCTTTAAGCGGTAAGTTGAGTCCCAAGCTTTTTAATCTATGCTGTAAATTGAGTCCGCTGTTTGGACTGATTTCACAGCTACCACAAATAGTACAACTAGTAGGTGTAAATCTTTCCATACCAAATAAAAATGCTTGTTTTACACTTCACACCCAAACATTTACAATTTCGTTGACATTTAGACCAGCATTCAGTCAGATGTGTATATTAAATTACGTAGTACTGGAAAAAAGGAAACAAAACATTGGAACAAGAAACATTTTTGAGGGAGCAGATGGTAATGTTTGCTAATAAAGACATACTGAGATTTGACCTTGTGAAGGGCGTTTCTTTTAATTTTTTACCTGTGTAACAAAACTATTGCAAGTTACTCGTACGAACGATTTTAACATGACAACATTTTTAATGTGCTAAAAGGTTGCGCAGTCCCAAGTCTGCAAAAAGTGGGAGAGAACATTTTGTCACAATTGCGGCTCTAGAGACTCAATCTACTTGCCTTGAAAGTTTAGCAGGGACTCGATTTACCACACTGGTCGAGGGTCGAGGGACTAAACTTACCTACCTTGAATATTCAGGAGGGACCCAATTTACATTCTAATATTCCAAAGGGACTCAATTTACTGAACCTGGTAGAATTTGATTGACTGCAGGTACAACCAAGGTGGATAGCACTGGTACACCTGTCGCTGTCCTGTTTCTTGCTAATGGTTCTGGAACAGATGTTGGTCGGATGTTGATGTTGGTCGGAACATCTGCAAGAGGCGATGGATAAAATCGGCTGCTGCCTCGCCTGAAAACAATCGCAACAATAATCAACAATGTATCTTGACAAACGATATTCCAGTTCCACCATTTGAAAGAGTGACAAATGACTAATCCATGGAAACAAATTTGATGCATTGCACTAACATGACACTCTGTATGCTTGCACAAACTATTCTTACAAACCACTTATTCCTCTACTTACTTCATATTGATTAGATAAACATTACCTCATTGTTAATTTTTTATAGGTTTAAGGGATTGGGAATACAGTAGATTTTAAGAACTAGTCTATATGAGGGCTTTGAAATTCTATTCTTTTTGCATGGGCAAGAGGAAAAAAAAAGAAAGAAATAGCGTCTTCCAATTTGACAAAAGTTTAAGTATTGGAAAATTCAGACAAAGTTCCCTAAAATGGTTCACTACACAGAAAAAAGTAAGAGTTTTACATAAACTGTATGGTTTATCAAGCTGTACGTTTTTGTGTAGTAAGATTTTGTCTGTATCTTACAGATTACCAGTTATACAAAAGTCATCCGGAATGAAGAGAACTTCTAAGGACATTCCCAGAAAAGGGTAGAGCCAGACTGAAAAATTCAATGCCATAGTCGGGATTTGAAACGCGGATCTTCTGGTCTCCGTCTAGCCGCTCTAAACCATTGAGCTACCATGGCCAACGTGCCGATGTGACATTAAATTCTCCAACTGACTCGTGTTTTCCCGGTAAAGCACTAGGAGTTCTCATAAACACATGAGACAGCTACCTTAATGGCGACTTACTATGCTGTAAGTACTTTAAGTACTTAAAGTTTCTTTTAAATTTTTACCTGTGTAACAAAACTATTGCAAGTTACTTGTACGAACGATTTTAACATGGCAACATTTTCAATGTGCTAAATGGTTGTACAGTCCCAAGTCCGCACAAAGTAGGAGGGAACATTTTGTCACAATTGCAGATCTAGGGACCCAATCTACTTACCTTGAAAGTACTTACAGCATAGTAAGTCGCCATTAAGGTAGTTGTCTCATGTGTTTATGAGAACTCCTAGTAGTTTACCGGGAAAAACACTAGTCAATTGGAGAATTTAATGTCATATCGGCACGTTGGCCATAGTAGCTCAATGGTTTAGAGCAGCTGGATGGAGACCAGAAGTTCCGTGGCTCAAATCCCGGCTATGGCATTGAATTTTTCAGTCTGGCTCTGCCCTTTCATAGTGCGTCCTACACACGGCTAGTGTGAAAGAATAATTAATTTCCATTCCCAGAAAATTCAATATATATATATATATATATTCATTTGTCCTGAAAATATCTTATACAGATGACATTATAAACAAAACCGTTAGAGCCTATCCTTTGAGGTGTACTACTATGAATGTAGTAGGAAAAGTAATTGTACATTATTCGAGGATCTCAAAACGTGTTTCCAGTCAACTTATATATTGAATTTTTCGATGAAATTCAATACTTTCTCTTCTACTAAATACATAGTAGAAAAGATATTATTGCATTTTTTTTTTTTTTTTTTTTTTTTTTTTTTTTTTTTTTTTTTTTTTACTTCAGGGTTCTGAACACGTGTATTTCCGGCAACATGGTGATGTCGAGTATTTTTGGTGGAATTAACCATTTACTCCAACTATTGTCCGTTTTATAACTAGACTGTTCACAGAAATAGAGAGCAACCAACTCCTAAATGTGATTTACTCCACTTGGAGAAGATATTGTGACGTGTCAGACTGGTCAAGTTAAATATGAATTCATTACTGCCAACTCTACTCCAACCCATGTAGGGAGGAAGAGCGAGTATGGTAATTATAAAACGAACTATATTAACCTATGCGGTCGAAAATATAAAGCAACTTTTTCTTTTTAAAAAAGAATAAGTTTCTGGAAAGAAGTCCGCTGAGTCATGCGGATGAATTTACAACGCTTGTCCTGACAACTGACAATTAAGGCGTGCATTTCACAGAAGCAAGAATGTTACGGTAGATATCTGCATCTTGGTTCACTACGCAGTTATTTTGTAGGTTATCGATTTCCTTCAAGTTTCACTGTCTGTGTTAATGCTCATTTACAGAATGTAGAGGTAAACTTTGTGTATTCAGGTAACCTACATTAACTGAGATTCGAACACGGTAACCTTTGAATCTGAGATATACATAGTCTCCGGCAAACACAAAGGTGGGCAGAGTAAGTATTGTACTCCACCCAAAAATTCCAATCCGATATTTCATCACCACAAGCACGCCATCCGCTATTTGAATTAGTAAAAAACAGTTTCCAACAGACTTCTTGGTTTTCCTCTCAGTTCCTGGAATATCGTTTCCTCTTCCATTTAAATGCTGCAATTTTAATAGTAGATGAAGGTTCCTCATTTAATTATTCCACAACGAAAGCATTCACACATTACATTCATGAAAAATTGACCACTCTCTAAGTATACTTAGACAAAATATTCTTAAATACGACAATTTTTTTCTAATTTATACCAATTATGACACTCACATGTAAAAATGGTGTTTATTATATATTAGCTAAAATACCTGACCTCCGCGATTTGACGGTTTATTTCTACAACATTTAGACATAGGTTGCACTTGTCATATCCCTGTGTTTCTTTGATACTAGCTAAAACATCAAAAGCTGTCCGCAGTTTGAGGCTTTATCTCCACAACATATATAATTATTTGGATTTGTCTAGTAATCTTATATTTCTTTATTAGTAACCTAACACCCGACGTTGTCCGTGCTTTGACAGTTTATCTCTACAACGCATATACTTAGATTGCACCTGTTTGATAGCCCCGTGTTTCTTTCTTACTAAGTGAAATGTACGAAATTGTCCGTAGTTCGACGGGAAACCCCTACAACATTTAGACTTAGGTACCACCGTGACCCACATTGAGACGCTTTATCTCTACAACTTATTCCTACAGGATGTTTCAAAAGACACCGAACGAACATATAGAAATAGTTACTCAGCTATTACAGTTACAGTTAATAGTTACCGTCAATAGAGCCACATAAAGAAGGCTCCGGAATGTGTGTGGATTAGGCAGTGACAGGAACAACGACGCGTGCCTCACGCTGTCGGAGTTCGCAGGTATAGGTCACACGCCGTGCTACGTGCTGTAGCTGTTTGTAAACATACCGGCATACTCTGCAGTAGCTTGCTACTATTAAGAATTTCTTTGGCTTATGAAACCACAATAAAGGATCTATTGCTTAATTATTGCTTGTGAGTGTTTAACGTGGTCTAAAATACCGTTATAGCAGTCCATGATGGCAAATAAGCTGGTGGATAGATGCAAATTATACCTTTTAGAGAGAGGTTAATGTTACTGAGGTTGAGGATGGAAGCATTAAATAATAAACAGAACAGAAAACAACATCAGAGCATTGTAGATAAATTAACCAAAACAATGCCTTACGCAGTGATACGAGCATTTTACATCACGTGTTTGATAATACTAAATGAAACATCTGTAACTGAAAAGGAAGCTGTTGATATTTACAGTGAGTGGTTGAAAGTACTATACAATTAAGATCATAACAAAATGCTCTAAAGTTAAACAAATAAATATTATCATTGATGTAACTATTTTTACAGTTCATATTTTTAATGAAACTAAATTAATCGTGCGTTCATTGAACTCCCTTCAGCTCTTCCATCCATCAAAACCATATCCGTCATTTCGGCGTTCGTATAGCGCTCCATATTGATTGGATTTGCTATCTAAGTACGCGCAAAATCCTACCTGTAAGGACTGAATGTGTAGTTTTACACTAAATGGCAACCTTACAACCGTCGACTATTAGTCGACTTTTACACAAATAACTGCCCTTTACTCCATTACCTGAAAGGTAGGCTAGAGTCACTGATAAAGAGCAAAGAGTCATGTTTTCGTTTTCGTGGCTGTTGTGTCCCAATAACAACTTTTGAGGTTCGCACACCAGTGGTTCCTGCGCTGTCTAATCACAAAATCATGTAATATTTAATGCTGTATAAGTATGACTGAAAGAAGTACTATATTCAAAAAGTGCTTGTATATATTTAATTTGCATACATTTTAAGCTCTTTTTCCAATTATTGGAATATCTTATAATGTTTTATATATCTTCAGCTTCTGTGACTTTATTTACAGCATTGGTCCATAATTTATTACTGAGTAGTGCAATACAGGGATGCAAGTGAAATTAAAGAGTGTATTTTCTATGCAGAACTTCGAAGCTGCGACACCAAATTCGTACTTGTTACTATCTAAAACACCCGACGTTGTCCGTGGTGTGACGGTTTATCTCTACAACAAATATACTTAGATTGAACTAGTTAATTAATCTCGTGTTTCACTTTTGCTAATTGAAATGCCAGACGTTTTCCATGGTATGTTGGTTTAAGTCTACATCATTTAAAATTAGGTTGCATATGTTCAATAGCGTTTGCCTTTCTTTCTTACTACCTGATTTACAAGACTTCCGTGGTTTAACGGTTTATCTCTACAGTATTTAGACTTAGGATTCACTTTTCCAATAGCTTAGTGTATCTTTCTTACTAACTATATACAAAATTGTCCGTAATTTGACGGGGTATCTCTACAACATTTAGACTTAGCTTGACTTGTGAAATAGCCTTGTATTTCTTTGTTACTAGGTGAAATGGGTGATGTGACTTGTAGTTTGGCAGTTTATCTCTACAACATGTATACTTAGGTTGGACTTCTCCAGTAACCTTGTACTTTTTGTTACTTGCTAAAATACCCGACACTGTCTGTGATTTTATGGATTTTCTCTACAGCATTTACTCTTAAGTTGCACTTGTCTTATAGCCTTGTCTTTCTTTGGTGCCAGATTATATATAATATATTGTCAGTGGTTTGATGGCTTATATCTAAAGCATTTAGACTTAGGTTACAATTGTCCAATTGTTCACCAAAGCATTCGAGTTCCTGGAAAGAGACCTAGTAACCCAGAAAGAACAAAACATATTAGGAGAAAGCAGCATCTGGACAAGAAGAATCAAATAGATTCCAGAGTATAATGCGATAACAATATCAGACAACCTATCTCTATCAAAACTTATATTACAATCAAATGGAGTGTTACAATGGGACCCAATGAGCCCCATACTATATGTCCTAACAACTGCCGAACTCTTAACGTTTCCAGAAAAAGACAAATACATACACACGAGGGTGGTCTGAAAAGTTTCCGACCTCAACATGAACATGGCAGCACTCGTAAATAAAAGCTAGTGAACTTCGTTGTCCATCTGTTGACAGTTACTCACCAAAGTTTCAGCCATTTTGAAGGTCATTTGTTATGTAACAGTCGTCTGAGTGAATTGATGTGAGTGTTTTTATGAAAATGGACAAAATCGAGTACCAAGCTGTCAGTAAACATTTGTTTTTGAAAGGCATTACGCCTACGCAAATCAAAGATGAGTTGGATTCTGTGTATGGGAACTCTGCACCATCATTTACCACAGTGAAACTTTTGACAGCTGAATTTAAACGTGGTCGTAAGAGTTTGGAAGACGATGAACGTTCGTGACATCCAAAAACGGAAGCTACCGACGAAAACATCGCCAAAGCTCACCAAATGGTGCTAGGCTACCGCCGAATTAAAGTGAGAGGGGCAGCATAGTCTATGGACATGTCAAAAGAACATGTTTGTCACATATTAAATCAACATTTAGACATGAGAAAGCTGTCCGCACGTTGAGTGCCGCATTGTTCACATTAGATCAAAAACGTGTTCGAATAAACATTTCCAACGCTCTGTTGGCGCAGTTTAGGCACAATAAATCCGAGTTTTGGTGCCGATGAATTACTGTAGATGAAACTTGGATACACCATTATAAGGCCAAAACTAAAATAGTCCAAACAGTGGACTGCAAAGGCGGAACCGGCTCCAAAACAAGGAAAAACTGTTTTTTTTTCGGCTGGGATAGAGATGGCGACTGTTTTTGGGGTAGTCATAAAGATACTTTAATCGATTATTTTCAAAAAGGAAAAAGCATTACAGGAACATACTACGATCATTACTTGACAAGATGAAGGCAGAACTTGCGGAAAAACGGCCACATTTGCAGAACAAGAAAATTATGTTTCACCAAGACAACGCACCGTCTCACACCTCAGTGGTTGCAATGGTGAAAATCCTCGGATTGTGCTTTGAACTTCTTGACTATCCACTTTACTCACCAGATCTATCCCCAAGTGACTTCTGTTTTTTCCCTCATCTGAATATTGCGCTCAGAGGACCTTCGTGAACAATTATTTTGCAGAGAAAAACGCCGAGTACTATTTAGACGGGTTACAGAGATGGGAGCATCACTGGGAGAAGTATGTGGATTTACAAGGAGACTATCTTGAAAAATAAAAAAATTAAAAATCTGAAAAAAAATGTCTTGTATCATTATTAGGTCGAAACATTTTCAGACCACCTATGTATATGTGCGTAAGCAGATGACATATCACTTGGTTCATAAGACATACAAAGAGTACAGAACACAGTAGAAGAAACAGATAAACGGTGCACTAAGACCAATATGATTATAAATATATAAAAAAAACAGAAATTATGATCTTTAGAAACGGAAGCAAAGCTCCCGAAACAGTCGAAATTAACATCAGAGGGCAAAAACTCAAATTAGTGCCAGAATATAAATGTCTAGGGGTGACATTACCACTCACAGCCAGATGCTTCACCATACAGGTATGAGAACGAGCGGCGAAGGCAGTTACAGCAATGCACTAAATAAACAACATTCGGATGGTAACCCCTGAAACAGCAATGAAATTATTCAAAACAAAAATTATGGCCATATTACTATATGGAATCGAGGCCATATGGGAACAACTGACAGAAAAAAAAATCTAGAAACATTAGAAAACGTGAAAGCAACGTACCTAGAAGGAGCGCTTGGATTTTCAAAACCGAGAAGATCAAGACTGGTACAGCTCCTAGCAAGAGAAGCATTCTTAATTGAAGACACAAGACTTCAGTGCTTGCTGCAATACTCCGAAGCATTTGGAAACCAATTAAACATTATGGAGAAGAAGAGTGAAGATGTGTGGCCGGATTTCTTCGCTACAAAGGCAATGCCAGACAGAACATGGACGACAGCAAACTTCGAACTGTGAAACGTAGTAACAAGACTGTCGGTTCACGGATTCCAACACCTGATGTGCACAAACAAGATGTATCACAAACCGTCTGAAGAATGTACGAGGGCCGTCCAGAAAGTAACAGACTTTTTGGCCTATCGTGGCGATGGGTGGAGCCAGAGCCACCATCTAGTGTCAGATCGTTCCTACATTTAGTACGCATCCAGCTGTTGTAGCGTGAGGATTGTGCGTTCCTTACTTTGTTCTCTGTGAGTCGTCAAAATGTGCCCTGCAATAGAAAATCATGTCACTGGTGAAGTGCGGTCTGTGATTCTGTTTTTGTTGGCTCAAAACAACAGGCCAATTGAAATGTATCGTCAGCTTTGTGATGTTTACGGGCAGGGGTTAGTGAGTGAAAGCCGAGTGAGGCAATGGTGCATTGATTTTAAAAATGGCCTTACCAGTGCTCACGACGTGGACCGCAGTAATAGGCCTAGCTTTGTGACTGGTGACCTGGCAATGCAAATCAATGACAAATTCCGAGAAAGCTGTCGTTTCATGATTGCAGAACTGTCGGAACATTTTCCCCAAATTTCAGGGAGTTTGGTACATCGAATTGTGATGGAGAGGCTTGGTTACCACAAATGCTGTGTTAGGTGGGTTCCGAAAATCCTAACGGAAGACCATAAGAAACTGAAACTGGCCTTTCTCCAAGAATACAGCACAAATGGTAATGCAGTTCTGGATCGTATCGTAACCGGGGACGAGACTTGGTTGAAATGTGAAACAAAACAGCAATGATGGAATGGGGCCACACACATTCTCCCAGGAAACCACGAAAGTGTTTGCAAACGCTTTCAGCATGGAAGGTCATGGCTACTGTGTTTTGGGACTCCAAGTGAATGCTTCTAGTTAATTCTCTGGAATGAGGAATAACAATAAGCTCAGAAAGGTATTGTGAAACACAAGAAAGCTACGGCGCGCCATACACAATAAGCGTCGGGGAAACTTAGCACCAAGGAGCTGTTTTTTCACGACAACGCACGTCCACACACACCCAATCGCACCCAGGCACTCTTGGTTGGTTTTGGACGGGAGGTGTTTGACCATCTACCATACAGCCCGGATTTGGTGCCAAGCGATTACCACCTCTTCCTAGAGATGAAAAAATGGCTGGGTAAATAACGCTTTGATACTGACACCAAACTGCATGCCAAGTATACCAGTGGTTGAAATAGCAGGCGGCAGATTTCTACAGCGAGGGTATTGAAAAACTTGTGCCACGGTATGATAAATGTCGCAATTTGAATTGCAATTATGCAGAAAAATAGCGTAAGAGTGTACCTTTCAAATGTATGTAAGAAACTTTGAATTTTTCAATTTGTGAATTGTTTATTATAAAACGTCTGTTACTTTCTGGACAACCCTCGTGTATGGAACTGTGCAGCAAAATGTGCGAACGGTACCACATTGAATGGTGCGTTAAATTATTGAAAACGATGTGACTATGTAAAAAAACAAAGAACTAGCTAGTTTATAACTAACAAAGCACAATTCGCGTGCTTTTCAGTTTATTATTGTTAATTGTCTAGTACCTTGTGTTCATTTGTTTTCGGCTGAAATATCCGACGTGTCTTTTGGTATATCTTTAAAACTTGTACAGTTACGTTGCGCTTGTCTTATATCCTTTTGTGTCGTTGTTACTAGCGAAATACTCAACGCTATGCAGGGTTTGATGGTTTTTCTATACAACATGTAGACTTAGGTTGAACTATCCCAATATGCTTGTTTGTACTTACCAGTAGCTGAAATACTCGACGTTGACCATGAATTGTCGGTTTATCTCTACACCAGTTTATTTAGATTGCTCTTGTCAAGTAACATTTTGTTTCTTTGTTATTAGTGAAATACCTGACGTTTTCTGCGTTTTGTCAGTTTACGTGTATGAAGAAAGTTTTGTTCTTTTCATTTACCCAAAACTGGTTCTAACACATATAAATAAAACATCACATGTAAGAATGTGCATGGCTAATCCAATGAGTATCTTAAGCGTTTTAGAAAACCCTGTGAAATATTCTTAATTCTGTTTGGATGTTGTATAACGTGTAATAGGTGAACCGTAAAATCTAGATAAAAATTATAACACCATAAATGTTTTCTCCTGAAAACATACAGCGTTTGACGTATGCATTTTTAGTGGATTAACCATTTGGAAAATTTCGTTGCTCTTTATTGGTTTTTATCCCAATACCTTATCTTAAATTTGATATTTGATATTTTATTTGTACATAAGAAAATAATTTACAATTATATTACAAAGAACCTTATTATTTCCATAGTATTCTTCCTTAACCTATGTACAAGAATTGAGTGACTACCTTCTTTCACCCCTCAGCCAGCTTGGCATAGCAGCCTTATGCTTCACTGAGGGATTACCTGTATCCCTTACTTTTCCCTACAAAATCCTTCCTCCGCCCCTACTTCCTTCCCCCCTTCATAACTTTTACTTCTAACTAATCTCAACCATTTTTCTTTCATTTTACCAACAAATCTTCCTACATTTTTATTCCTTTCCCGTTGCTTCCCTGTTAGCATTCTTATTGTTACAATTTTACCCTCAACTTTCTCCCATTTTTTCTGCCATGCCTCCTTCCTCCACTTCTCAACTTCTCCACATCTTACTACATAATGCTCTACACTTTCTTTCCCCCACATAATTCACATATTCCTAGCTCACTCCACCTTAATCTTTTCATAAATATTGCACCTGTTCTCATACATGCTAATCCCTCCCTTCCAATCTTACTACAGTTGTGTATATAACCTTCTCTTCCCCAGTCCCTTTTCAAAATCCTATAAAACTTCAATGAACTTTTGTTTTCCATGCTTCCCCATATCTCTTGCTTTTCTATGTCTTCCATTATTGTCCTTACCTTTTTCCAAAATCCTCTCTTATTACCTGCACCTGCCCTCCATATATCCCCCATTCCTATTTTGTCCATGGTTCTCTCTAGCACTTTCCACCAACTGTTCTTATTTACTAATGTTCTCTGTTGTTCTATGCATACCTTTAAAATATTTCCATCCTCCTTACTCAAACAACTAAACCAAAATTTCACTATTCTCTCCAAGATTATTCCTTTTCTCCTTGTCCTCCCCATTTCAAGAAGTGCTACTTCACCTGGAGCCTCTTTACAGAATAAATCTTAAATTAAGTCACCCTTGTTTTGCTTATTGTGACGTGCAGGGTGCAGGTATAAACTGACATACAGGGAATCCGCTCTTTAAGGTGTTTTCTATCGTTTGAGCCTCTTGTAGCCCCTTCTATCTAAAACCACATTTTTATTGAAAACCTCAATTAACACGAAGTAGATAGGAAAAAAAATAAGTCTTTGTAAACATTAATTTGTAGAAGCGATATAGAAATAAATAAAACAGATAGATAAAGTCACGTGAATATACTGTGACTTTGTGGATTAGTAAAATTAAAAGTTTAGTTTGCATAAATTCAAAATGCTCTTTATTTCAGTAGAAACACACTTTGGTCAACCCTTACAGGCTCTAAAAATGACGTATCATACACACAGTAGTCTCCGGTTGCTTCACCAAACATAAACAAACGAAAGAATTCACGCGCGGCACGCTTTAAATAGCTGCACGCACACAATTAACAGCTCAACCCACAACTGCGGTACAGTTTAAATGTCCACACACTGCACCGCTGCAACTCTATTCACTGACAGGCCGCTAAGAGCCAAGAGACAAGAGCAGGTGCAGGTCTCCCGGGTTCTCCCGGGCGGAGGATTACACGCCACGGTACCTATCCGCTGTGCGGATTTACCCATGCGGTATATTGTAATATGCGCGAGCTTGCGTGTCATTGCGTAAGATGGCGCAGTTGGCCTCTACTGATGCTTCTGGTGCCGGGATGTTCCCCCATGAAGCGGGGACAGTGCCCGTTCCACATCGCTCCATGCAGTCGCTAGCGATCCGTGAAGCAGAGGGGGGAACCAGTAGCGAGAGACAAGATGGGAATTTAGGTGTTAAGGTTTAAGAGTCCAGGTCGTGCGCCCGCCCCAGGACACGATTGCAGGTGTTAACCTTCCAGCCGCGGCCAAGGCGTGACGTGACCTGGCGGTGATTGGTTGGAGGACAGGAGGGGAGGAAGACTTTACCACCCAAGGGCATCCTTGGGGAGGGGGTAGCTCCTCCGTCTCCTGGGGAGACGGTGGTCGTATTGAAATAGTGAATTCATCAGCTGGTTAGGGTGAGGAGTGATCTTGGCATATAACGTGCGCGTTCGTTCACGCACGACGTCTTCAACATATGGTATGCCAGACTGGGTGTGCAGGAAGTGTGAGGGATCCTGCGGTCGGTACAGTAGATCATTCTTAATGCTCTGTTCTGTACGGCTTGCAGCCTGCGGAGGATGGTATAAGCCACCGAACTCCATCGCATCCATACTGGCTGCTCAGCAGCAGCACAATGTTGGCAGGCTGTTTGGAACAGCCCGAAGGGTGGTCAAATCGTGTACCTGCTCTGGGAAGAGCTTAACCACGTAGTGGCGGGATGTGGATGTTGCAGAATGACGGTTGTATTTTAAGTGGGGTTAGTGTAGGGAGGTAGCTTTTTGCTCCTCAGGGAATGATGAACCGGGTGCTACGGACAGCGAGCACCGCTGGTGGGTTAGTTAATAAACTAGGAAGAGGGTATGTATAATTTTGAATATTCCATAATAACAATTTTGGATTAGCTGAAATTTAATTTAGGCTGGAATGGACTGGCTGCTCCTTCCACAAGGCGGCATTTATATTCGAAAGCTACCGAGATATCTCGAAAGCTACCGAAGTCACACGATTCTTCGTGGCGAAGCGCGAACACATAGAACTATCTTCGTCTCTTTCTCCCTCTGTTGCTCTCTCTCTCTCGGCAAGTGATTAGCGCTTACCAGTCCGAAAGGGCATGGCTAGGGTGCTATCTGTCTCTTTCACTACCCGCTTCTATCTTTCTCTGCACTCGTCTACAATGCGATTTTCATATTACTCATGCACTGTATCGTATAAATAAACAAACACCGCCGTTGCTTCCTCTTAATCAATTGAAGCTACGCCGGTAGACCACTGAAAAAGGAAGCATAACTCTATGATTCCATAGTCTACAGGTCATTTCTTTACAGAATAAGCATAGACAGTGACATACAATTTGCTCTTAATTCTATATCCAATAGTGGCAAAGAATATCCGACATTATTGCGACTCTTTCTCTTTCTCATTTATGAGTATTATAAATTCTCTGTTATTACCTTATGTACAAAGTTTTGAAGATTATTAAGACTAATTTAATTTCGTTTGGAAGATTATGTGTTCTAAACTGATTATTAAAGTAAATGTAACTAATCAAAACTGTTTTCTATGCTAACTAAAGAAGTTTTAATATCTCTTTACCTCCAGGCCATGTTTGGGGACCATTATCGTGAGCTGTACCTAATAGTCTAATTCTGTTTGTTTTATATTACTCCATAGATTCTCTGAAGTTTTTTTTCAGCGTTATTCCCAAGATTTTAACAAATTTATTTTGCTCATTTTACTAATGCTACTAGAAGAAGAGTTGACTGGTTCAGAGCTCTAGAAGTCAAACAAGAGTCACAGATTGGATCACAGGCTTAGGGGAGGCAATTTTGATTCAATTTGACTCACTTTACGCTCTTCGTGAAATCTGGAAATTTGAATTCCGCAATTAATGTGAGTGTTTCACGGGAAAATCATAACTTGCAGTTATTTAGTGATGTTACCGTAGAATTTAAAGTGACGATAGAAACAAAATAAAAGACAAGAAAGTTTACTATTATTTCAAAATTGTGTCATACTCCTTTCATGCACACACCTGCCGGATACTGATAAGGTTCTACTTCTGAAACAAATGCTTCAAGGTTTCATAGATAACTTTAACACGATAAACAGTTATAAAATAATCGGTTTCTCATTTCAAATCAATAATCTTAACACCAGTGTATTCTAGCAATGCATTTGTATCCCGAGAATATAATCGTAGCTTAACCAATCTATAAGAAAATGTTTTCTCTTTTATCAATGGAAGAATACAAATAACAATCTAATAGTCCAATAGAGTAATGTCTTTAAAGTACAAATCACAAATAATCACCTAATCACAAAAATGTGTTTTAAATGCTGTAAGGCTCTTAGATGTCATAGAATGTATAATAATCAGTGTTTTAATCAATACATAGAAGATACTTTCAACATTCTAATTAAAATCTGAAATTGTAATGCACAGATAAATAGGATACGAGGGTGATTTGATAATTTCTCTGAATCATGACGAGAGGTCAGCCCTAGCGCCACAAATTGTAATAATATTACAATACTATATGATTGTTGTTTTCCAAGCGTACTGGTGTATCTATATGATTTTTTTTTTTTTAATTTGCGTCCTCCAACTTTAAGTCATATCGGACGATGAATAAAATGGGTGAAATGATGCTCAAATGAGTCCGGGGTCTATAGAGCTTAGAGCTACCCGACATTCGTCTATCAGAATAAGGGAAACCCCCAGAAAAACCTTATCCAGGTAACTCGCCCTAACCGAGATTCGAACTCGGGATCTCTTGAATGTGAGGCAGACACACTACCATCTACGCTGCCGAGGCGGGCAGTACATGATTATGCTTTACTTTATCAAATATTTGATACAGTAAGCAGAAGAAATTGTAAATCAAGACTAAATCAATTAAGGATACCCATATGTGAAAATTGGTCAAAAAGTGGAAAAATGAGAAAAAAATTGCCCAATTAAATAGAGTAGTCCACGTACTTTAATTTCCTATTATTTTTAATCCCATAAAACCCTTTGAAATTATGGCATATGTCTATTTAAGTGTGTCACTGTAAGTGGACACAGTGCCCTATATTACCTATTTTGGTGATTTGCTCGTGTTTTTAATTCTCAGCGTTTTTCAGAATATAAATTGCTCCACACGGTGCAGCTTTCAAACTAGAAGCTTGAAAACTTTCGTGCTGGGATAAAAACAGTACCAAAGGAAATTAATGAGATGATCTTTTTATGCCACCAGTGCTTGTGCAATTAAATAACAAAGCCCATATTTCACAAGCAAATATTAAACATTAATAAAAGTAGAATTGTATAATTTTTTATCCTAAACCAAGGGTCAGATTAAAATTTCATCTCATAAATTTATTAATACTTTATTAGATAGAGTCAACATGAAAAATTCAATGCCATGGCCGGGATTTGAACAACGGATCTCCTGGTTTCCGTCCAGTCGCTCTAGCCCATTGAGCTACCATGGCCAACGTGCCGGCCATGGCATTGAATTTTTCATGTTGACTCTAACAAAAAACTTAGCCTATATACGGCTAGTGTGAAGAAATGATTAATTTCCATCAATTAACCAAAATAATAAGAGTTAAATGATGAAGCCTGGGACTCATGAACTTATGATAGTAAGTCGCCACAAACGGTGTATCTCGGATGCGAGAGCCCCTAGTGGTTTACTGGGGAAATACACGAGTCAAATGAAGAATTTACTGTCAGGACGGCACGTTGGCCATGGCAGCTCAATGGGTTAGAGCGACTGGACGGAAACCAGGAGATCCGTGGTTCAAATCACGACCATGGCATTGATTTTTTCATGTTGACTCTAACTAACAAAAACCTTAGCCTATATACGGCTAGTGTGAAGAAATTATTAATTTCCATCAATTAACTAAAATTACTAATACTTTATTTATGAGTATAACCACGAAGTATCATTTTTCTGAAACTAAAATTGCATCTTGTGGAACAGTTTAACTAAATGACAACAAAGCAATATACATATATTAATATTTCAAGAACTATTTTCGACAAAGTTCTGAAAATTGGTCTATGAACTGTTGTTAATACTACAATAATTGTGTTGAAGTTTCAAGTCAATCCAAGCAAAATTGTAGATTTTAGGATTTTCACAGATGGGTATCCTTAAAATATTTACATATTATGCCACATTTTGTGTAATGTTACATCATAAACGTATATCTAAAACGCATTAACTTCAACGGCTATATTCTACCTTTATTGCTTAATCTTTTCTTTGTTAACATCTCAACATGTTGCCTGAGGAGATGAAGAACACGAAACTATAATATTCTAGTTCTATATACAAATAATTTAGTATTTTTCACACTGCCTGTGCAGATTTGCAGCAACAGCTTGATAAGTTAAGGAGCTACTAATCTTGAAATATAGGTCAGTTTACAATAATGACAGGGAATGGTGTACAGCCACAACGATTTGAAGAGTATACACACGTTTCAAATGTCTAGAACAGGGGGTTCTCAATTCAAGATACATACGAATACCATTGGCGGTTTTTGGGCTACTGGTATACAGTGTAGCAAACAATGAAACTAAATGGAAACAACAGATTTTGCATTATCATGACAACCTATTTTTGTGCGATATCGTGCAAAAATGTCATGAAAGATAAATTTACACTATGTAACACAAAATAGATTAGACAACACTGGGAAACATTTTAATGTTTAGTTAGTTGCGACAGGCATTCATAATAATAAAGCAGTAAGTTATATATTTGTTGTTGAATTCGAGATATTATTTTAGGTCTTTGTTAAAGAAGCTCATAGGATGATGCCAGGGTTAGCAGAGTAGATAAATCAGTTCTGCCAGAATCTATTACCGAAATATAATGCTAAGGAATGGGTATTTTCAATCTTGTGCAGGTACCACATTCTCAAATAGTCACAAAGTCGTCATTAGGACTTGGATTTTTAAGTAAATACATATTTTGTTTGTGTCCTGATATGAAGTTGAATCTGAGTTTAATGTTCTGGATATTTTTCCTAGACCAAACAGTTTAGTTTTGTTGCTCATAAACATTTTCTGATGTTTATATAAATAATTATTTTCGAATATTCACATAAATTACATAAAAACCGCAATAAAGGAAACCCTTTTAAAATTATTTTCACATATTTACATAAAATCAAATAAAAGCAGCAGAATAATTTTTAACAAGTCACTATCCTCTTCTTTAATGATTAATTACATATGCCCGACGACGCAATTTGTTATTAATTATTGAAAGAACTGATATGTCAGCTAAAGAATTCCTTCAGTTAGAACAAAATATAAACATCCTGCTTTCTTAGTTATTTACATGAGCTCGCAAGATAAAAACGAGAATTCCTCCACTACCATATGCTTGAACTAAATAAACACATGTCATCGCTTCACAACCCGGCTAGTATACGAGGGCAGATCGAAAAGTAATGAATAACTTATTTTAAAAACAGTTTAACGGTTAAAAAATTCACAACTGAACTTAAACCTTTTATCTACTTTTCGACATAATCACCAAGTTTCTCAACACATTTTTCTCACTCTGGTACCAGTTTCCATATGCCCTATTCGTAGAAGTCCGTTTGGTTAGCATATAGCCATCTGTAGACTGTTGATTTCACATCCGCGTCTGTCGCGAAGTGTTGGCCGACCAGGATTTTTCTTTTTCATGGGGCCAAACAGATGAAAGTCCGATGGTGCAAGATTTGGACTATATGGTGGATGCTGGAGCACTTCCCAATTATATGCGTTGAATTTTTAACGAACAGAAGCAGCAACATGTGGCCGAGCGTTGTCATGAAGATGTTTGATATTGACAGCGTTAATATTGTGGCGTTTGTCACGAAGGACACGACGCAACTTCGCCTAAGTCTTTATGTAGTCTGCAGCGTTCACAGTGGTCCCATGTTCAGCAAAATCTATCAATAAAACACCATGCAAATCCCAGAATATAGTGGCAAGCACTTTCGCATCAGATTGAGTAACTTTGAACTTCTTCTTTACTGGGGAGCCAGTATGTTTCCACTCCAGCGAGACCTGCTTTGTTTTTGGTGTATAATGGTACGCCCACGACTCATCATCAGTGATAATTCCTTGTACAAAGTCATGCCCTTCTGCAGTATACCGCGTTAGGTGATCCAAGCTTATCATCATTCGCTGACCTTTGTGGTTCTTAGGCACCCAGCAAACACCAATTTTACGAAATTTCAGCGTGTCATGAACGACATCGTACACAGCATCGTAGGAAACGTTGAACTGTTGTAATAAGGTTCATAGTTGCACTCGTCGGTCGTTCAAAATCGCAGCTTCAGTGGCTCTGACATTCCGGTGAGTACCGGCCGTTACAGGCCGCCCGGAACTTGGTGCATCAGTCAAGTTCACACGGCCCGATTGGAAGAATGCACATTACCTGGAGACATTGCTACGGCCAAAACAATCCTCCCCATACGAGCCACGCATTTTGCTGTAAATTTCGTTCGGTTTACACCCTTTGGCCCATAAAAATCGAACTACACCTAGCTGCTCTTCAAGTGTGGACGACGGTAGCATGTGTGCCATATTTGTTGCATAGTTCATGCTTCTCCCGCTAGAATTGCACGTACCAAAATATAAACCTTCTGTAGAGAAAACCTCAAACTACATTTGAGTAAAATTTCAACATACGAGCTGCAATACCATGCCAGAAAACTACGGTGTGCGATACTTTTCGATCCGCCCTCTTACACGCTGATACTTGTTAAACGATATAGTCAGTCATTTGTGAAACCGCAAAGTTTATACAACTTTCTTTTTTTATATAGTTGCGATGGGAAGTTACATATCGAGAGTTTTGACTTCACAGTAGATTAAACAAGCCCAGAGAGCAAAGTAGTGCAAGTTATCCTGTACAACAATTTGCTACGAAATTTAAGGATATTTTCGGTTCTGGTGGTAAAATCCCTTATTGCCAACGTTCACAAGTGATACATTTAAGTGGTAATAAACACAAGGCAGCTGTTTCACACTTTACAAAGAAAAACAATCTTTTATTAATGATCCTGTGCCAAGTACCTTCTAAATGTTCAGTGTATTGTGAGAATTTGTGCAGAGCATTAGTTTCAGCGAACATACCCATCTCGAAAGTAAACTAACTCCAATTTAAAACATTCCTTACAAAATAAACAAATATTGACACAACTGATGAATTAACTTTGCAAAAACTTTACCCTCCCAAGTACTACAAAGGAACTGTAATTTATATGCGCAAAATTTGTGCTAATGAAAAACTACGGGTAAGCATAGATGAAACTAAAGATTCTACTGGCAGGAAAATTGAAAATATTGTTATAGGAGTATTGAAGAATGATTCTGAAGTTTCGAAGTCATCTTTTCTTCTAACCTGTCAAGATATGCCTGCTGCACGCTATATGGATGTTGACAGAATATTTAATGAAGCAATGCACATATTGTGACCAAATGGCATACGATATGGCAATGCTAATGCTGCACTGTATATGAAAAAGACAGCAGCAGGACTTGCAGTTAGTTATCCTAAAATGATTCATGTTACGTGTGTTGTGCATGGATTGCATAGACTATGTGAGGAAATTAGGACCATGTTTCCTGATATTGACACATTTATTTCTGATGGGAAAAAGTGTTCATCAAGCCACCTAAAAGGATTGGAATTTTACACAACAAAAATCCGAAACACTCCGCTGCCTTCTACCCCAGTGGTGACTCGCTGGGGAACATGGTTGGCCTTAGTTAAATTCCTGCTGTTATAACTAAACTTAATTGTAAAGATGGAAGTTCACTTAATATTATTCAAGAGCCTTTAAGTGACACTGTGTTAACAAATGACTAGGTAACTTTTCAAAAAATCTGTGTTTTCTCTGTGATTCCATAAAGAAACTTGAATCAGTAGGAAGACCTTTGAGAAAAGCAGTTCAAGTAGTTCAGGATGTGAATAAAACAATGAATGTTCTTTCTGGTCCTGCGGCAGAAGATATAAAAAGAAAATGCAGGGAATTGTTCGAAAATAATAATTGTGTAAAACTTCAAATATGTTGGATGGGCAACATCAAATTATTGATGTGAGTATGAGTTATATAACTATGCTGAACTTACTTCTTGTGACGTAGACGGATCACTTTCGAAATTCAACACACTTCTTCGTGACAACCGTCAATCTTTCGGGATGGAAAATTTGAAGAAGCATGTAATCGTATACTGCAACTCTACATTATTTGGTGATCCCTTCCAGGAATGATGTCTGGCGAGTACCATGTACATTTCTAAATAAATATTTCGCAAGTTTGTAGCACCTAGTCATTATAAACTTTACTTACTCGTGCAGTAGAATCTCGTTTACCCGGATCAACTGGGATCAGGGCCGTTCCGAGATAATAAAAAGCGGAGTTTCCAGAAAATGGTGATAAAAACAATGAACGCATGTAGAACATTACCAAAATATTTTTAATGAAGTTTAGAAATTACTATAAACACACTTTTATCTAAAAGCTCATACATTGCATGTACTGCCTAAGTATTTGCACCGTGAACAAACTAGTCAGTAGTAAAAAGGCAATGAGCTTCTGCCATCTCAGTTTAGTGTATCGCTTACGAGTAGCGTGGTCCTACATGCGCTTCAACATTAGAAGTTAATTTGGAAATGTATCGTCTTGACTCTCGAAATAAAGCATCACTTTCTCTATGTTTGCTACTGCTTGTGAGTGGTTCATAGCTACAGCTGGTTTATCAACACAGAATCTGAATACTCTTCATTTTCATTTTCACTAACACAACATGATGCAAAAATGCCTTCCTCCTGCATGCCCATTCGCGTGAGCAGGTGTTACTCATTTCTTGACCCCGCGTGTCGAGCCACCTCTTCTCATTTGCCATTTACAACACACACCCAGTCTTCTAATCCAGTGACGGAACACTGTTGTACGCAATTATGGGATGTGTTCCGAAACAGCTGTTCGGAGAATTGGAGAGAATGGCCTCTTCCATATTTTGTATTCCTTACATTATTCTGTGTGCACACTGAATTTATCACCAAATCCAGCTTCCCCCATCTAAGTTGCCATAAACAAAGCATACTAAACAACAGAAATATATAAAAACATATTTGAAAATTTCAGTCAGTATAAATCACTTTCAACGAAGTTGTAACTATATAAGACACTAACTTAACATAATTTTATTACTATTGAAAAATATATATGGAAGTTGCCCTTATTTAGAACAAATTTCATGTGCCACTAAATTGCTTTAACTACTCCCCAACGCCTTCTCAGTATAGCTAGTGGCTTTAATAATACCTGAATTATATAAGTTACATTTCCTTCAAAAGCTGTCAAAAATAAAAATAAAAAAGACATATTACCTGGCTTGAATTAGTAAGACAATAAAGTCAATTGAAGACGATGATATTTATTTACTGTAAAAGTTGTAAATATTGAGTACTATTTTGTTCATGTTTCTTGCAAGTTTATAACCGGCATTAAACTTGTTTCTTCAATTTGATAAAAAAAATGGGATATTTGAGTTAAAACTTTACTGTGTGAATAATAATTAATAGAGCACTTGATTTTTTCATTATTTAATGCATATGTAATAGTTTAATAAATATGCTTTATGCATTGTATTTTCAAAACAAGAATCGCATTAAGCCACTGCTTGGACAGAGAGGTGGCTACGTGACGTCAGAGTACTCCTCCACAGCCTTCCTTCCTGGAAATGACACGCGACCACCCATCCTGGTATAATTTTACGCTGCTATGGTGAGATCAAGTATGTATTACTGTGAAATATGAAAGTAGGGAAGTGTGGATCAGGTAAATACAGTTTCAAATGAATTTATGGAACAATTTTAAACTTTATGAAGGAATGCAGAACCGTGAAATTTTACGAATTTGGATTTCTTGAAGATACCACTCCTACTAAAACTAGAGTGGTGAACTATACTGAAGTGAATCGTATTACACTGAGGATTGCTTAACGTCGTCCAAACCATCGGCCGACGAGATTTGAAGGGAGCTTAGTGTAAGGAGAATAAAGTTGCAAAAGTGTCTAAGGGACTTATTGAAGAAGCAGCGCACAGGAAAAAAAAATGTTTAGTCGACACAATATTGGTCCGAGCGCTGCAGACCCTTAGCACTCGTGGTACCTCTGACGTTACTAGAGGAACCTCGGGCCGAACATTCGAGCTCCTCCTTCTGGGAGTTGTTCGGATTGGGTTGGACTCGAGGGACAGTGGTTCCCGATACCCGTGGGTGATGGGGTACGTCTCCGGATGGGGTTGAGGGAAGCCATTAATATTCCCGGGTACTAGCCTGCAGAGCTAGTAGAAAGTGTGCTAGATCGCCAGGCGGCCCCACCGAGGTCATATCGGTAGCCTTCACCTTTGGTGTTGGCGCGCGTAAGTGGCGTATCCACTTGCATCCCGTCTTGTGTCCTTGGACCAGATGGGGGGCTTGTTAGTAACCCAGGTCTTGCCCTATGGAAAGCCCCGTGGAGGACGCCGAGCGCCCTTTGGGACAGCTCGGATACTCCCTGGTTTAAAGAGGCCCGGGTCTTGGTCCTACGGGTCCAGTACTGATGGGAGTAGACCCTCTGAACTCAACTCTCAAAGATGTAATATTTATTTACGATATCAGTATCGTAGCTTATCAAATTACACACAATACGAGACTGGACTGTTTTCAGACGGGACCTACCAGTCGAGTTATGTAATTTGATTTCTTTTTTCTTTTTTTTTTTAATGTACATCCTCCAACGTAAAGTCATATCGGACGATGAATGGAATGGATGAAATGATGCTCAAGTGAGCCCAGGGTCCATAGAGCTTAGAGTTATCCGACATTCGTCTTTCAGAATAAAGGAAAACCCCGGAAAACCTTATCCAGGTAACTCACCCTGGCCGAAATTCGAACTTGGGACCTCTTGAACGTGAGGCAGACATGCTACCATCTACGCTACCGAGGCGGGCAAGGTAATTCGATGTTATGATACTTATATCGTATAACGCTTTATCTATTTTGATAAAAAAATATGTTTATATGTAGATACTTAAAATTTGTGCTATGGATATATACGTTAATTTTTCAGAGAAACATAGAGACATTAGTGTAGGTATAGAACTGCGGTAACTAGGGAAACATAAATTTTAACTTTACACTCTGACTGCGGTAAAGTAGACCCTTACTATTCTTCTTTTGATCTTGTAATGTTCCACTTCACACAATTAAAGCAGATAAAAAAAATTAACGATTGTTAAGTTTTAAGCATAACCTGGAACTAACGTAGGTGATTCCTCACCCTAGTAGCCACGGTCTTTAGAACGTGTCTCTAGCGATCTATCGCGTAGAGGGTCGCGGGTTCGAGTCCCGCCTTTGGCATGGGTGTTTGTTTGCATAGTGTATATGTATAGAACTATAGAAAATATAGAGTAATATAAACGGAAACAATAAAAAGCGGTTAACTAAGGAAAAGAAAAAAAGATACAAAAAAGCTATCAAGATTGTCAAAAAAATATAACTGAATACATATGAAAACACAAAAATGATCATTTGCAGAAAAGTGTAACGGTGAAAGACATTATAAAAGTTACGGAAAAGTGATTTTATGTCCACTTTCAGTTAATTATTATAATCAATGATTTTAACACATTTATTTCGCAGTTGAGAGAGGAATACAGTAAATAACATAGCAGGAGCACTAACGTATCAAAATTGAGGGTAAAACCATTACGCATTTGTAAAAATGGTGAGGATGGACTGAAAATTCAGTTAAATACGAAATAATGGCGTTGAATATAAAAGAGCCGATAAATGCAGCAATAATACCCTAAAATACTCAATTTAGCGGTTACCTAGATCTTGTTTTCTTATATTCTCATTTATTAACGTTGAAATACCATTGATAGTACAGCCTATCATACAAAATAGTGTATATAAATTCCTGTTAATATGAGTTTATCAATATAAGTGACCCATTACTGTAACAAATAATGACTTTGTTTTGAACTGGATTAGTCATATATCGCCATTCGAAGGTCTGTTGTGCCGAGTGCGAGAGCTAAATTATTTTATTGATCGTTCATTGCGCGTGTACTTGTTAAATGTATAATGGCAGAGTGTACCGCCAGTTTTTCGCTGAAGTATCGCAAGGGAAAACCCTTACAAAGCGGCGAAAAAAGAATTATTGTGCATGCAGAGAAAAGAATCCGTCTTTGTCAGTGAGAGAAGTCGAACAGCTGTGCTCTGAACTGAAAGGTGTGAGCGTTAGATCCGTAGGAACATCGCGACATGAAATTGAGACAACAGGAAAGCTTACCACTCCAGTGGCGATATTGCTGTGTGATGAAGACGTTATTTAAGGACAATCAGACTGTACCGGGATACAAATCGGAAAATATACTACTTTGACGAAACTTGGGTGAATGAAGGACACACAAGTATGGCGTGACACGACCTTTAAGACTGAAAGACAAACATTTTTGCAAGGTATGTGTGCTCGTTTTAAAAATTCCCAGTGAAAAAGGCCAAAGGCCTTTCATTATAAACTTGTTTCAGTTTCATTGCTCATTCACTCAGTTTCAACTTGCTCATTATAAACGTGTATTTTTGCATGCCTTCATATTCTTATCTGTATGGTTTTGTCTATCTTCCTGGTAATTATTATGACGTTTACTGGATAGGTCTAAGGCCTATGGTGCGAAAGCATTAGCCAATTAGAGTGAGGGGGAGGGTAGTTGTACGCGGAGAGATACATGTCAGCGGGGCAAGATTATATGAAACAGAGATTAGCCACAAAATTATAAAGCCGTTGCCGCATCGAAGAATTTGTGAAGTGGAAGGATAAGAAAGTGTTAGTGAGCGTATGGCACAACGATGGTTCCAACGTTTCAACAATGGAGACGAAACCACTGAAGATTTGCCATGTTTTGAAACACCTAAAGTATGGAATATTGAGGATACACGATAAGTTTTGGGAGAAAATCCGTAAAAGGAACCCGTAGGCATTCTGAAGAACTTATTACATCAAAAGATATCATGCATTGTCACATTAAGACCCTTGGAGAATTATCAGAAGCTGTTGATCTGTGCCTCATTAACTGGCACCTTAACACGCTGAACGTAGAGTGCGTATCTGTCGTCAGCTTATCCGTAATCTTATGGATGGTGGATTTGACAGGATAATTATCACTTGATATGAAAGATGGGTACATTACCGAGAACCTAATGCCTTGAACCCTGCCAACCTACCAAAGTCATCGTCAAACAAAATAGGTTCGGTCCCAAAGTAATGTGTGTCTGGCGGAATCTTGAATGTATGATTCATTGGGAGTTTGTTCCAAACGGGCGAGTGATTGATGCGGATCTTTATTCTCAACAACTGGAACGCGTTCATGCCAATTTGAGACGGAGATACGTCGCATCAGTTAAACGAAATAGAATTCTATTGTTACAGGTTAATGTAACACCCCACACTGCACGAACAACCATGGAAAAAATTCAGAATTTGGGAGGAATCGAACTGCTACCACACCCAGCATACAGCCCTTATCTCGCACCGTCAGATTATCATCTTTTTCTATCCATGGCCCATTTTCTGCGTGGAAGAAACTTTGACAGCAAGTGGGTGTCACAGGATTCTTCGCATCAGAAACCAGAGACTGATTCCATTTTGGGATAATAAACCTTGCTGAACAATGGCTCAAGACCATAGAATCCAATGGTCAATACTTTGAAAATTAGTTAACTGCTTGTCAGAACATATTTCAAATAATTGTTTTTCTTAAAATACTACATTACTTATTAGACAGTATCTATATATTCCATATTAGGAATACTAACATTCCATATTATGCTATTTCACTTGATATAATTTTGTCGACAAATAGGAATCGAGTTACCATGCCGTATTTTTAAAACTTTTACAAATCACATTTTTTATCCAGCATGTTGAACATCACTTAAAATACCTTTGTATTCCGGCAATTTTTGTTCCATCCGAGCGGATTGTTTAAAAAAAGTGATTAGCTAGCGAATGTAAGAACAAATATGTCATTACCGAACAACGAGGATATAGTTATTATTTTAGTAATTGAAAATCCATTACGCATAAGTATCGATAAAATCGCACATAGAAACCTCTGAGTGCGTGCAATATATTGTTAATAATTATTTTGCCTATTCTGTATGCATCATTTGAATGCTTCATTCCATAACAACCAATGATGATCACTGGAGAATGACAATATTGTGACTTTGTGGGTTCGTAGAATTAAAAGTCCAATTTGCCGAAATTCTAAATGTTCTTTATTTTCGTAGCAATGCACCGTTCAATTCTCACGTCACAACATTACATCACATACACAACACAATCTTCCAAGGTCGATGACAACAACAGACAGCGTTCAGTTTACAACATCAGCTCTCGTTACAACACTCTCAGCTGTTCTCTGCTTACCTCTCCCGCGACTGTTTTACAACTGTCCGCTGGTGTGTCACAGTCGCTTATATATCTCATTCATACATTCGAGAGGTTTCGAGTACAAACAGGAAACCAGCTTTTCTCTGTCAATCACGATATCACTAGAACCTTCCAAACGTGAAATCCTATATGTGTCGGCAAGTCCTTTATCTTAGCTATCTTTATTTGCCGGCTCTTTGTGAACACTAACCGCTTATGCAAGCTCTTTATTACCCTGAAACACTATCCGCCGTCTGTTATCTATTTGCGCCAACTTTTATGCCCGTTACCGCGTCAATATCGTAATATCCGATAACTGGCATTCGAATACAAATGTTATGCATTATCCGAGAGCCTACATTTGAATGTAGTTTTGGAAGAAAACGGCAGAGAGTTGATAAATGTTATTGTGTCCCTGAGTATAGGAGTGGAAAAGCGCTGCCATATTTGATCCAAGTTGCACACGGAGGAATTACGAATGTTGTTAAGTGAGACAATTCAGTTGTAACCATAAATTGAATAGAATGGCTTTTTTACGTCCTCAAACCTTAAGTCATATCGGACGATGAATGAGCCCAGGTTCCATATAGCTTATAGCTACTCAACATTCGTCTTTCAGGATAAGGGAGAAGTCCGAAAAGCAAAACTTATCCGGATAACTCACCTTGACCGAGATTCGGAACCTCTTGAACGTGAGGCAGACACGCTACTATCTGCGCTACCGAGGTGGGCGGATAGAATTGTTGAGTACCCCTGTAAGGAAGAGCACGTTGTTGAGGGGAGGGTTCTCTCTCTCTCTCTCTCTCTCTCTCCCTCTCTCTCTCTCTCTCGTAATTTACGTCCTCCAACGTTAAGTCATATCCGACGGTGAATGAATTGGATAAAATGATGCTCAAATGAGTCCAGGGTCCATGGAGCTTACAGTTACACGACATTCGTCTTTCAGGATAAGAGAAAACCCCGGAGAAAACCTTATCCAGGTAACTTACCCTGACCAAGATTCGAACTCGGGACCTCTTGAACGTGAGGCAGACACTACCATCTACGCTACCGAGGTGGGCGGCTGAATATTGGGGATGTCAGCCCATTAGGACCCGCCGCCTTGTTGTAGTGCGCTTTGGAGCTCACTAAGGCAGATCATAGGTAGTCTTCCCGCGTCGCACGAAGAATATTGAAAGTGCGGCGCACCTGCCGGCTGACAGCACTCAGTGCTCGCGCAGTCGGACTCTGGCCTCTTGGCGAAGTGGATGAGGAGCCGCACAACTGTGTAGCGTGCGGTGTTGTTGATAGGCCCTCGTGCCACCCCGGAGCGGCTTATGGGGAGGGTCAAATCCAGCATAGCCTTCAGTCCTGTGTTGTGGTTAAGTATAAACGCGTTGAATCAACCTAACTCAATAGGCCGATTCCGCTACAAAAATTGTTATGAAGGGTTTGATGTTAACTGATTGAAGTAAAATTTTATGCAGACTTATAATTAAATCTGCCATGTTCTATAACTTATATTCATAAACATAGTCATAATTTGAAAAATCGTGGAAATTTCACTTATTTAGACTGCCGCTCTTTTGAAAATAAATATCTGAAACATTAATTGTATAATTTAAATAAGTATTTCTCAAACTCTTCTGCCTCAAGGACACCCTTATCATCTAACAAATTGTTTGCGGACCCCATAGTTTGGCAACTCAATTTATATGAACAAGTCGACTTTTGGTTGAATTTTATAATTGGAATTTAAATAATTACTACATGTATTATTTAAGATATTTTCATATATATCTAGTACTAAATTTAATTAATAATAAATTAAAAAATTAAAGTTAAACTAAATAAAATAAACTTATATATAAAATGTATTTAAATAATAAATATATATTTTTAAACTGTATTTATTAAAATTAGTTTTTTCACTTTTAAGTAAATTTTTAAACAGGTTTCCATAACTAGGTTATTATTTAACTTTAGCCTTACATCAGCAAAAATTTTAAACACCACACTCTTTGCATTACCCCAGGATTAATAACATTAGGCACAACATGTTATAAAAATGAATTTATTTCCCATGTAAAGAAACCATTTTTATACATTTAAAAAAGTTATAATGTTCTGAATGCACCATTTGACCATTTCAAATAGTTAGTATTGGGTTACTAAACAAATCAGTTTATGTGAAAAAGGCTTGAAATTTTGTTCATTGGAATGTATTAATGTGAACAAAGCAATTTTTTTTTTATTGAATAAGCTCAGTAATGTTGGGCTTAATGTTGGTGATTTTTACTCTTAAATCAGTTTCTACATTGGCAAGTCTGTTTCTCTACAATGGCTTAATGTTGCACAACACCGAAAATGTTTGCTCGCAGAGAAAGGTGGTTGGGAAGGGCACAATATACTTAAGTGCTTTGGTAGCAAGTTCATTAAATTCATTGTGCGCCAGAAACCAAAATTTTCTTGTTCTTGTTTACAACCTTCCATCCTTTGTTGTTAAATATCAATATTAGTTGGTCCTGTTCTCTTACCAAAAGGCTATGAATGCTACCTATGTCTTTTTTTCTGGAAAGGATACTTAATCCACTCATTCTGATAATCTACCGGTGCTGGAAAGTACTTCCTAAAAGTTTTTGATAGGCCATTCAGGTGTTCTACTATATCTTCTTCAATATTTTAGGCAAGGTTTCTTCTGATGAAGTCAGAAATTGTTCCAAAATAGGAAAGAAGCCTAAGAATTTCTTTTCTACACGACCATTTCACACTTGAAGTTTTCAAATCATTGCTTCAATTTTCTCATGAACCTTGAAAACATCTGGTTTTGGTCCTTGCAGTTTGCAGTTTAGTTCATTTAAGTGTGAGAAGATACTATACAAACAGCTAAGCTAGAGTTAAAAATCAAGCAAATCATTTATTTTTATTAAAAAAGCATTACACTATAAATTATATGAAATATGCTTTCACACTTCCTGTGGAATACTGTTTATTCCTTTAACTTTTATTTTTTATTTCAACTTACAAGTGGATTATTACAAACAGTTAAAATACTCTAAAAATCAAGCAAAACCTTTATTTTATTTCAAAGAATTATACTTAGGTATTTGTAATCATGCTTATTGCCCATTACTCTTTATGCGTTTATTTTGTACTCTTATTTCAACTTAATATGTTGATTATTGTTGATAGTTAAAGGTAGTGTTACAAATCAAATGAAATATTTGTTTCTATTTTAGTGTGTTACTCTACAAATTATAGGTATATCCCATTTTGAATTATTAATGCTATTTATTCATTAATAGACTTTACTTTAACACAGTGTAGGTTTTTAATGAAATTAAATGATAGCATTGTCCTCTGACATTTTCCCAGTTTTGATGTAGATAGGCTACTTATGTGAAAGCAAACATGCTGATTTCGAAAATGATAACAGTTTTAGTTATTTGATGGAAATTAATCATTTCTCTACACTAGTTGCATATAGGCTAAGGTTTTGATCGATAGAGTCTACATGAAAAATTCAGTGCCATGACTGGGATTTGAACCACGGATCTCCTGGTTTCCGTCCACTCTCTCTTACCCTTTGAGCTACCATGGTCAACATGCCGTCCTGACATTAAATTCTCCATTTGACTCATATATTTCCCCGTTAGACCACTACAGGTTCTCGCATCCGAGATACACCGTTTGTGGCCACTTACTATTGTAAGTACTTAAGTCCCAGGCTTCATCATTTAACTCTTATTATGTTAGTTAATTGATGGAAATTAATCATTTCTCCACACTAGCCGCATTTAGGCTAAGGCTTTTGATAGATAGAGTCTACATGAAAAATTCAGTGCCATGGCCGGGATATGAACCACGGATCTCCTGGTTTCCGTCCAGTCGCTCTTACCCTTTGAGCTACCATGGTCAACATGCCGTCCTGACATTAAGTTCTTCATTTGACTCATATATTTCCCTGGTAGACCACTAGGGGCTCTCACATCTGAGATACACCGTTTGTGGCGACTTACTATCGTAAATAGTATTTATCATCCAAGAAGCCAATGTAACAAATGATCCTAATATATTTGGAAATTTCTGAATTTAATATATATGTTCTACCCAAATCACGCCAAATAGCTAGTGGAATACTTACAGGTGTCAGAACAAACATCTTATCAAAGTTTAAAATTATAAAAGAATTGCAGCAAGAAGATAAAATAGAAATTATCCAAATTGAAATCCAGAAAGGAAATTCATGTTACACCATATATGGTATATACAATCCACCAAATAACAATCCTTGTCTGAATAAAATAAATATACACCGTAAAACAATTTTGACTGGTGACTTCAATTGTCATTCACCAAAATGGGGATACAAAGACTACAATGCCTGTGGCAAAACTATTGAAGATTTATAAAATTCCAACACTTTAGATCTTATCTACAAGAATGGGGATTGCCCCACATACCTACACCATAATGGCCAGTGCACTCATCCGGACCTATTATTAGTATCTTCAGATTTAAAAGATAAGACAACACGTGAAATCATTGAAGACATAGGATCTGGTCATAGAGCAGTTATTGCATCCATAATACTTCATGACAAACAAAATATTAACAGGCCAAAGTTGAAATACTCTTGGAATTTTAGAAAAGCAAATTGGACAAAATTTACTGAGGAAACTGAACAAACTCTTTACTCCGCTCAACATGAAGCATCTGTAGATAAACTCAATAAAACAATAACAAATATAATTTTTGAAGCAGCAAAAAAAATTGATCCCAAGAGGAAAAACTAAAAATTACAAACCCTTTTGGAATACAGAACTATCAAAGTTAAAAGAAGAAAGGGACATAGCAAGGGAAAAGCACAATTGTCCAATAATCCAAAGAAAGGCAGCAAAATGTAAAAAAGAAATTCATATTGCCAAAAAAAAAAGCTCTCAGTAAACTTATTGAAAAAGCTGATTATAGAAAAGATGCAAAAAAAGTATACAGATATATAAGTAAAATTAATTGTCAGAAAAAAACAAGAAAAGAACCACTCTAAATAAATGAGAAAACACTTACTTCAAATTACTCTATTTCTGAAGCCTTTAATAAGTATTACAGCTCTCAGCATAAACTTTCCTCTGAAGCAAAAAGAAAACAAAGGCAGATTAAAACAGATCTCAAAAAATTTAAAAAGTGCCCAGAACAAACACACGATATATTCAACAAAGAATTCACCATAAGGGAACTAAATTATGCCATCCATGAGTTGAAAGATAAAAAGTCTCCTGGACCAGATAAAATACATGCTGAATTCCTGAAACTCCTAGGATCAAAGGAAAGAAAGGTACTACTAAAATTATTTAAAATATCATGGACCTCTACTGTACCTACAGAGTGGAAAAAAGCAATAATTATTCCTATTCATAAAAAACAAAGCAACCGACAAAATATATAATTACAGACCAATTCCTCAACAAGTGTCATTGCAAAACCAGCAGAACGTATGATTTCAGCAAGGCTAAATTGGTTCTTAGAAAGTAATAACATATTAACAACTGCTCAAACAGTATTCAGACAACACTTATCTACTAAAGAAAATACAATTCAACTATCCCAAGATGTCAAAGAATCTTTCAACAAAAAGCAAGATACGCTGTCAGTTTTCATTGATTTTGAAAAAGCATACGATTCAGTATGGAGGCATAAACATCTTGAGAAACTTTCAAAACTAGGCATGCAAGATAACGTGTCAAATTGGATCACTCAGTTTTTCTCTAGACGTTTCTGTGCTACAAAATACTATGACAGTACATCCAAATTCCGACAAATAAAAATGGGCCTACCACAAGATGCAGTACTGAGTACAACCTTGTTCAACATCTACATCAATGATCCTTCCACGGCTGTATCAAACACAGAAATAAAGACAGAAGTATTTGCAGATGACATGATCATGTGGACATCTTCCCCACAAATAGAGAAATCCAAAACTTCAATGGAAAAGACTCTGATACTATTGGAAAAGTGGACTGACAACAATTTGATGAAAATAAATACTGATAAAACAACATTCCAAATATTTAGCTTAAAAAAGAAAATTCCTAAACTAAATCTGCAGTTCAAGAAAATAAACCTGAAACAAACATAAGAAACAAAATATTTAGGAACAATTTTTGATTCAAAATTATCTTGGAGACATCATATTGAAGCAGTACAAATCAACAACAAAATTTTCAATTTTGAAAAGATTAGCTGGAGTCAAGTGGGGCAGTAATCAGGAGACACTGAACACCACATACAAAACATTCATCAAGCCAATACCTCTTTGTAGTGCAGAGGTAATAATTACAGCAAACAGTTCTAACATGAATCACCTAGAAGTATGCCAAAATCAGGCCCGAATACTAATAACCGGTGCAGCAAAATCAACTCCAATCACGGCAATGCAAGCCTTAACTCGGAACTATTCAATACATCTAGCTTGAGAGGAGCAGACATTACTACAACATGAAAAAATGTTGTGGTTAAAAACAACAAAATGGGAGAAAAGATTACTACAACCAATCAAGATGAAAACACAAACAAGTTTCCTACACAAACTTGTTGAATTAAAAACAGATCTGTATCTTCCTAAGTTTAAAGAAAACATTTTAATCAAAGAAAACCCACTGACTTTTGAAACAATAAATATTCAATTAGATTTAGAACAAATAGTTACAAAATCTGAAACTTCCAAACCTGTACTAAAAGCACTAGCATTAGAAACTGTGAACAATAGATACCCACCTGAAGAATGGTTACACATTTACACAGATGGATCTAACTTGGACAACAACTCAGGAGCAGGAATTAAGTTAGCACTGTTCTCATTCTATCAACCAGCAGGATACCACACAACAAATTTTGATGCAGAAGTAACAGCTATTCATATTTCACTCCAACACCTTCTGTACAGAATAGATAAATTCAAAAATGCTGTCATACTTTCTGATTCTAAAGCAGATTATGTGCAATAAGTTCATATAAAAGGAGGTCAATCCAAATTAAAGAATGTCACAAAACGATCCAACAACTTCAAAAACTACAGAAAAGAATTATATTACAGTGGATACCTGCACATTGTGGAATTGCTGAAAATGAATCAACTGACTTTCTTGCCAAAAATGGTGCAAATTTAATTCAGAACAAAAGTAAAAGCTCATCCTTTACATCCATAAAAAGATTAATCAAAAGCAAATATAAAAACAAACAAAACCAATCAGTATCTAACAAAGCCAGAGATAAAAAATGGAACATTTTAATTAAAAATCCAGAAATTATTCCAGAAATCCCACGTAAAGCTGCATTAGCAAATTTTAGATTACTTACAGAACATGATTATTTGGCCAAACACTTACACAGAATAGGAATTTATACAAGTCCAAATTGTCCTCTGTGCAGCAAAGAAGAGAAAATGACTGAAGAACATCTTTTAACCTGTGAAGCCCTACCTGCCGGACCCACTACACAGAAATATTGGAGAGCAAGAGAGCTAATGGCTTCATTGCCAAAGCCTAGCATTTGAAAACAACAACAACTTTGTACCAGTTGTGAATAGAACAAACATAACCATTAGGTTCCTACAAGCACTGGTGGTAATGACCATATTAAATTTCATTTACTCTACTGTACTTTTACTTCCAATATCATGTACATGGTAGGTAGAAAAGCCATTGTATTCCATGCAGAAGTTTGATACCGAGATTTCATTGGAAACACTTCAATAAAAGCAGTCATTGGAAGAACAGCTCCATGTCTAGGTGTCCCTGTCCATGTCAGTGAGGGGCTTGCCTTAAACAATAAGTCGGCTGAATACCAAACTTGGTAAGTACAATGTCCTCCAAAGATGCAAAATAATTTTCAAAAACTCCCCACTCCCACACTCCCCGTAAACTTTACTTTACATGGAACATTTTTCAAAAAGTTAGATTTCGTCAAAAAGGGCTCTAATGATTTTTATTAAAATATTTTGCAACAAATCCGAGGTAAAAGATGCATATTTTGAACTTTCTAGGAATTTTAGATGTTGTCTTCATTCTGGATATCTTTTGCATAACTGGTAAGTCATAAGAGATTGGCAAGATCTTACCAAAACAAATAGATTTGGTTAAAACATAATTTATGTCTAATGCATTATTTTTGTGAGGTGAACCAGTTCCTTGATTTTCCTTGATATTTGTTGAATTTTCCATTAGTTATACTTTTCCCAAATAGAATTATTTATTCGTTTACTTTTTTTAATCTCTTGGGCATACATCAAAGTTATCACATAATGACTAGCCAAGCTCTTAAAAGACTCAAATATTACTTACAGTGTGCATAATTTGCATATTCTCTCTGCACCTACAAGAAAATTGCTTTAAGGTAATTTCTGCAAATTTTTATTCAGATTAACAAGAATAATATGTACAAGACTAGGGAAAGTCATGTGATGGATGAGTAGCCAGACTGAAAAAATTCAATGCCATAGCTGGGATTTGAACCATGGATCTACCGGTCTCCATCGAGTTGCTCTAAACCACTGAGCTACTATGGCCAACATGCCGACATGACATTAAATTCTCCAACTGACTCGTATGTTTCCAGGTAAACCACTAGGGGTTCTCATATGCTATGAGACACACAACTTCTGTGGCGACTTACTATGCTGTAAATACTTAAGTCCCAGGCTTCATAGTTAAACCACTATGTTTTTAGGTAAATTGATGGAAATAATTTCTTCCACACTTCCAGTGCTCCATCCTCATCTCATGTATCATCAGTGTCATCGCCTGTGGTGCCATATGTAGTAAAAGCGGGCGTTAAACACTACACATTTTTAAAGGACACTAGTCCAGTGATATATTTATGTAAATGTAATGAAAAAGCTAACAGTGATTTCAATATGTGAAATAAAAGATTTTTCCACTAATGTTGTGGTAAGCTTAGTATTACGTATATTTTATCTTTATGACTAATTAGAAATTGCCTCTCAAGGGCAGTAAGTCAACTGACCTCGCGCCTTACTTCCCTACATACCTCCGTGCTATGAAGGACTAAATTTGTTGTAGGAGCTGAAGTCATTTACAATATTTCTATGCAATTCAGAAAATACTCATATTTATTTATTGCTACCCTAAGAAAATTATTCAATAATAGAAACAAAATTAAATACGAATGAAACAAGTGTAACTTGAAAAACAATAACAGATGTGAGAGATTACTTCCTGAATTGCATAAATAACTAATTGAAATAGAGTATTAATAGAAACACATTATAATTATAATTGTTTTGGTTTATAACCATCATTTTTCCATTTCAAAAAGGCTCATAGTTTCGAGAACTTTGATATATCTACATTCTCCTCAATTAAAACAGTTGTCTTTAACATGGAATACTAACACCCTAAATTCGCTGGGGAGTAAAATGTTGTAGACTTCTCTAGGAAATATGCCAACAACGAAGTTTGACAAATGTTGATATCTTTTATAGAACACCATTCTTTGAAGCACTTACATGCATTCTCATATCTTGATTTAGATTTCTGTGAAAGTAGAAATTGATAAGCTGCATTTGCAGTCACTTCTATGCTGACATTCATAATTACACAAAAAATCAATATGTTGCGACACCTTTATACAAATGATGTTAGATTACACCTACCTCCCTTATAGCATAAATAACTATTAAACTTTATATCTTATGTTACACAATCTAAATTGTACTTTTTTCTGTCTGCAGGTGAACTGAAAATATAAGTTATAATGCAGAGATGTAATAAAAGAACAACTTGAAATTCTCTTCATAGGTCTCTATAAAATACCTTATTTCCAGCAAGGTACCTACTTAATGAACAGAATGGAAATACTCCCAGTTAACAAGAGATGGAACAGAACCTAGAACAATTCAGTTGAAAGTAAAAGAAAGCCTACTATATACCATTTGTCTCAGGATTAGGGCAGGTATGTGCTTAAACATTCAAGAAAATCTTTAGTATTTCCAATAAATGGATGCAGGTCATCATTCAAAAGAAAAAAGCGGGTGGTATTGCTTACGGGCATGTTAACCGCCTTCATCACAGTTACATAATATAAATATACTGATAAATTCTAATGTGTAAGGACTATGAAACAATGGAGCACAAAATTATATTAATACTGATAAATATTTGGATGTTATTAAAAACACGTTCTCTCTTTTCCAAGCGAAGAAAGTCATTATGAAAGAAGAAGAACAATGAGAGAATACCTAAGTGCTGACCTGAATTTTTTTTTTGTATGCACCAAGAATACCTAAAATATCCAGAGGCAGCGATACCTTTAAGATTTTATCAAAATGTGTTGCTTTCCACAACTTTTCTTTGGAAAACCAAGAATATATACTTCTCAAATAAGCGACAGACTCAATGCCAAAATTAAGGCAGCAAGCTCTACTGCTGAGCAGTTCTCCATGAGAATCCAATACTGCACCATCACAAGGCCCAAAAGGCACTTCAACTACTAAATAACAGTATGAATGAATCCCAGCTTACTTATAGTGAAATATTCTGTATTTCAATGGACCTAGAGCTTGTCATTTTCTATCCAACTCTGACTCATAGTAACATGTTCTATTCTAGACAGCTTTCAAATTAAAATCTATCTGTTCATGTAGGTGATATTGGTGACAGTTTCATGTGCATGTAGCATGAATGTATAGCTTATAAGGATGCCAATGAAATTTATTCTTCATTGAAAAAACTATTTGTAGTCAGTCTTTAACACTTCATCACTTACAGGAAAAATTTTAGGAGCATACATAAATGAGCAGCTAAAATGGGAGGAACATTTTCAATATATTAGTAAGAAATTAAACAGCGCCTGCTTTAATATGTTTTGCCTGACAAAAATTACACACTTAGAAACCAGAAAGATTGTATACCACAGCTACTTTCACTCTATAATGGCATATGGCATTATACTATGGGGAGCAGTGACAGGTTGGGATAAGATATTTAAAATATAGAAGAAAATTATCCATATTATGATCCGTATCAGTCCCAAATTTTCCTGCAGAAGTTTATTTGAAAGACTAAACATACTCACCCTGCCTTCTCAATGTATCTATGAATTTGTTAAGCACATATATGAAAATTTTGACAAATACTACCTAAATCAGAATGTACATAATCATGGGACTAGAACACAAAATTGCCTTAAAGTACCAGCTCATAGACTTGCCCTATTTGAAAAAAGCCCATTCTATGCTGGTATAAAGATTTATAATAAACTGCCACAAAAGTATTGAGAAATTAAAAACAAAAATGTGTTTCTTAGTACACTTAAAAAGGTTCTCGCTGAGAAAGCTTATTATTCAGTAAAGGAATATATGGAAGACAGCCTCTAGAACCACATATATTATATTAAGCTGTATAATAGATATGTATAGTACAAATATTTAAACATAGGGAAATATGTAAAATTAATTGTGTATAAAATATTTATAAATACCTGTAAATATGTTGGTGAACTGTAATATTTGACGAGTCTCCAGTTTACTGAGTCTTTGCCGAAATATCTAAAAGTATGGGACCAATAAAGTATCTTATCTTAACATACTTAAGGATTAGTTTGGAAAGCCCTTGTGTCCATTTCCAACCTCGAAGATCCAACCATTGTCTCTTGTTGTCGTCTGCTCTCTTCTCACTGGTGGTGGAATTATGAACTTCTTTATTGATTTATCAACTGGTGAGATTTCAAAGCTCATTATTTGGTCCTTATTTTACCACATTAATATGTTCACCCACGTTGTCAGTTTGTTTTGGTTTATCACCCCTTTTAGTAATTTTTTAATAGGGTCAATGTCATGGTTTTTTTTTTTGTTGTTGTCAGAAATGAAATGCTACTGCTGAATAACCTTGTTTCAATTTGATGTTTCTGAAATGCTCTTTGGCTCTGGTTTTTAGATTTCATTTAGTTTGATCTATGTAGCATTTTTCACAATCCTTACAACTTATTTAGTATATTCCAGATCTATTAATTAGTGGGATTTCATCTTTTGTTTTTTAATTTAACAATTTTAATACTGAGTAGCTATTTTTAGATGCCAAGATGATATTTTATTCTTTAAAGATCCTCTTGAATTTATTAATTCTCAAGTGTGATGATTAAAGTTTGCTGTCACTGACATCGCAAAGCCAACCCTAATTGCAGACCTTACCACTTGTTTGGTCATCTTGTGCAAAAATCTGTGTGATCATATCACATGACTGTAGTTCACAATTCCTTGAACCATAATTGGTGTACCAGAGCTACGAGCACCCATCGTGGTCATCTTCTTCTGATGATGGCCTATGAAATCAGGGTTTTGATCAGCTTGTTTGCCTCTAAAAAAGGAAGACGCATTAGATATGCTGGACTGGGGGGGGGGGGGGGGGGGGAGATGTTGGATATGACTGAGAAAGTGGGTCACTACACCACCATTGCCAAATAAAGTTCCTCTTTCAAGAATCCTTTATTCTGAAACCAGATTATTGTATAAAAATAATTAGTGAAGTAATAAACTTACCTGGAAGACCTATAATATAGATCATTGGACACTGTTATAATAAAATTCCTATTAAATTATTTTAGATGTGGATTTGGATAGCACCTAACTACATAGAACCAAGAGTTCAAACATCCAGGCGAATTAAAGAAATGTCATTTCGGACCAAAGCATTGCATCATTCCTGAAGCAAATGTCAGCTAAATCAAGGACAGTGCTTCTAAAGCAACTGACCACCATGTTAGCACTCCTGGCTAATGAGCTCTCTCATGATTAGAGCACTAGGTTTTTGCATGTTTTATTCCTTGATAGTTAAACATGTACATGTAAGGAGTAAATTTATCCCACATTGTAAGGAGCTTTTTACGGAATTTTATAATGCATAAAAATACATATCTATATAAGGGGTTAGTGCATATTTAACTAATTTGTAAATATTTATGCATATTATGTATTTTATCGGGTCATTGAAAAGTTGCTCCACCCCTTCCATGTAACCAAGATTCCCCTAGAGTCGGGAATTCTGGTGGCAGCACTGGAACACAAGCACGTTCATCATACTGACCAGCACAATGACTCACTGGCAGCCGGTGAGTACATGCTGGAAACAATAGCAACTGGTCTGGAATGGAATGCGAAAAGCTAGGAATGCCAACCTTTTCTCAAGCGGTAGGCTAGTACCCAGTGCGGAAGGAGTTGTTGATCACCCATTACTTTTGCAGCAATGATTCTTGAAATACAAATATTCTACTTTAAGTAGAAGAGAAGGAACCGAGCAAATTTCTCCTTTATTGCTCTGTTTGTGTAGGACTGCTAGCTATTGTGTTTCTAAGGCCGTAAATGGGCAGTGAAAAATGTGACGATAACTATCATTAATGACAATAATGACAATTCCTGATATAAAAATACACTGCTCAACAGCTAAACATAAACTAAATGGCATTCAACAAATATGCGGCAAATCTGTATAGTTCAGTGCACCATGGCATACATTTGATGTAGTTAGTATTAAGGTTGCAAATGAAGTTGTCTGCTCTAATTATATTTGTGAGAATTAAAAAGTTCCATTTTGAGTTAACTTTCAAACTTGTAACTTGTGTGCTGTTACTCTAATTTCTGTAGTGTGAGCTGTAGGAAAGATAATATTATAATGCTAAAGGAGAATAATAAAGCTCATTTGCTTTGACAGTGAATTGATGGGAGTCCTACTTTTATAAAAGAGGGAAATACACATGGTAATGTGCCAAGTGTGTGAAAAACATATGTCTTATTGTTGTATTTTCAGAATGTTTTAAAATTCAATGTGATTTTCAAGTTAGTGATTGTTAGTTTTATTTAACTAAGATACTCATATGATTTTCATACCATCATTATAGGCACCTGGCCTCAAAAATTCCAACTTATGCAATATGTACAAACAGCTGCTTATAGAAATACTATTATTAACAAAGTCTCCAAGATCCTAACAACGTCACCAGAAGCATTTTCTGCGAGCAGAAATAGAAATGACATATAATTTTTTGAAAGATATCTGCAAAGTATTAATTTCAGCCAACATCCCCTTGAACAAGTTAGAAAATATAGAATTTCAAACCTTTTTGGGAAAAATATTCTGAAGTAAACTTTCTGATGAATCAACAATAAGGAAAAACTACCTTGTCAAAGTTTATGAAGAGAAATATATAAACATTTCTTTAGTCAAATTAAGTTGTATATCAACTAACCCACTCACTCTACAATATTTTGGACTTCATAATATCTTATCAGCTATTTAAAACTTTCAAATATATTGTACTTAAATATTTTCAAATGGAAGGGATATTATATATGGCAACATTATGTATGTTTGCCACAGAGTTTGAATTATTCAGTTTAAGATGAAGAAATATGTTTTTCACATATTTTTTAAAATTATTTCCCCGAAAAATGTGATCCCAAATCACGATTTAATCTTTACTAATTTTCAATGAAATAATTATTTCTGGGTAATACACTAAATAAGAGATGGCATCAGTGACTTAAACTTCTGTATAACTATGAATGAAGCAGCTGACTCATGTGGTAAATTTATTGCCAAAGTCGTGGTGGAAAAAATTACTGAATCTGTACCAGGAACACCCAATCTCATTGTCTCCAGGAAGTAGCAAACCATTTGCAATTGGTTATGTGTTTTTGGGCCTACTAAAGGAAATTAAAAAGTCTTGGTAACAGAGATGCAGCAGCATATATGTTTAAGGCTGTTAAAACTTTGCAGTTATTTTATCCTGAGGCAGTTCATATGACTTGTTTAACACATGCTTTCCACGGCTGACAGAGAAAATTGGAGTGAATTTTCCAAAAGTTAATGCCTTAATTTCATCTGTGAAAAAAGTGTTTGTAAAGGCACCATCAAGTGTGAAATTATTTACTTATATAATGCAAGATACTGGTTGATCCCCAGAGCCAATCCTCAAGAGAGGAGAACACATTGTAACAGCTGGGTATTACAGTAATCATTTGAAAGAGGTGATAAAGGTGCTGAATGGACAGAAATGAATGAGCAAGTATCTGCAGAAAGTGCTTGCAGTGAGGAGAGTCTCCAGAGTAAATTAATGTTTATTGGCACATGTTTTAGTAAAATCCCATCTGTAATCCAATATTTGGAAGAAAAGTGATATCTTTAACTTCTACCCTGTAGGTATATGAAACAGCTGTCATTGGAGACACCAGGAAAAATAGAAAAATGTCCTCAAAGTGTAGCTGAAAAAATTGAAGGAAGAAATCCAAAATTAATGTTCCTTTGGGAGGTGAATAAGGAGATACAAGGAGAATCTGAAAATGAACTTAATGCTTATTTTTTAAGTGACTACCCTCTTTTCACTACTGTTCTATTGCTTCATGTAAGATTAGTAGTGTGTCTTTGTGGGTTCGTAGAATTAAAAGTCAAACCTGCAGAAATTCAGATGGTTCTTTATTTTCGTAGAAATGCACTTCATAGACCTCTGATAACTCACACATTACGCAATCTTCCAGTCTTAAACTTAACATCTTAATATATAAATTAAATAAAAATTAAAAATCATTTTAAAATAAGACTCCTATTTATACCCGAGTCAGCGGTTCTTGAGATTTCTTCACAATGGAGAAGTCATACGAGAGGCTTCACAGTCTTTCGACGCGGCAGGAGGAGGGGAACGAAAGGTCCAGCCACCTCCATGGCATCCCCTCTCCCCACCCATCTCTCCTCCACAGGCACTAGCTCATTGGTGTAGGAATGGCTTTAATGCTATCTGTCTCTTTCCTGCCAGTCAGTTTTATTGTGCCTCCAACGATCGGGTGACAATAGAATGTGAGAAAGTTGAAATATTGTACATATTTTAAGCGCATATTATAAAGTTTTAGAGAACATTTAACACATTTTAGTGCATAAATGCATGCATATATTCATATTTTATACATACATACCCATGGTGTGACAGCCCATAAAGGGCCAAGGCCTGCCAACCCGACTGCCAGCCTCATGACCTCAAATGCAAGGTAGAGGTGAGCGATCATCCAACCGATACAGGGAAGAGATGTGATCAGCATCTCAGCAATCCTAGCCGGAAAGTTGGCTTTCTTGACCAGGGCTGCTTCCTAGCGTAAGCTCCTCAATTTCCCCTCGATGCTGAGTGGGCACCAGTCCTATACTCAGGATTTAAAATCTGCACCCCAGGAGTGGGACTGAACTTGGGTCGCTTTCCGTGGCAGAGAACCAAAGCATGATGCCTTAGTCTGCTATGCCATAGACATTCATACTTTATAGTGTATATAAATCCAACCTCTACTCATGTATTGTTTAAAGTTGTTTGATTCCAACTTATGTGGAAGCTTACACAAATAATCTGATGTGTGTACTCAGTTGATTTTATTTTATCACTTTTGTGTATACCTTTCCTAAAATACTTCTCTTCTATCTACTTTATCTGAGATAATATTGGTAGAAATTAATGTTTTATATGTTAGCAAAGGTGTACAGTTATAATAGAAGAATACAGTAGGTTTAAGTGAAAATAAAATTTTTAAGAATTGATCACTAAATAATGACACTGACTTTCTACTTTCTTTGCATGTCCAGGTCATAAAAAATGAATAATCACTTATTTGACAAAAGTATGCGAACTTTTAAATAACTACAAGAGAAAATCTCGGAAATGGTTAAGCCCATAGCAAATGAATTTGATATTATGTGCTTAATGATCTCCTACAATTTTTGTGTAGTAAGCTTTTTTCTATCTTAACAGTTTGCCAGTTATGCAAAAGTCAACTCATAATGAAGATGACTTAAGGAGTGGCCATTCCAAAAATTCAAAGTATACATTTAATTTGTTATAATATCTAATTATGATATTTTAGTCAAAAACCTTAATACCATTTTTAGAAAATGCAATTTGTAAAAAAACTTCCTTGTAGAGCATGGTCTAGTGTAGAGGATTTTCTAGAAAATCCTATGCCATCCTTGGATGTTCACATACACACTTACACACACACATCAACCCACCCAACCACATGTGCACATAAGCATATATAGACAGTAAAGCCTTGTTAATCCTGACCCCTTTAAACCAGATTTCACTTAATCTGGACTAGCATCCTTAAAAATATTCTGAATTGCTAACTTATAGTACTGCACTAAGAAAAACTTAAGGAAATTGTCCATTTTATTTTTTACAGACTGCACAATAGGAATTTTTTTAGGAATACCAGGAATATAGGTGTTAGTGATAATGGTACCTACATTAGATTTCCTCCTTCCCACAGTCTTACTGTACATGTGATAGGGCTAGCAACTCTTGTCAGAAAGGTTAGTATAACATTTGCTTTTCTCAGCCATTAGCTGAAGAAACAAATTGAGTGTACTATGTTGTTTAGTAAACCTACAATGTCAACAGGGAAATGCAAGCATAAATCACAATACATGAGAAAGTGAAAATTATGGAAAGGCTTGAAAATGGTGCTCCTCTTGCATTTGTATGTGCAGAGTGTATGTGTATCTGATATCAGATCCATGATTTTCACTTTAGCAAGTGCAATAAACAGCATTTCGAACTCTATATTGAGTAATGTGTGGAAAAAGGTTTTGTATGATGACAGTGTTGAATTGGACACAAATGCAATTCAATTAAATGACTTTCACCAAACACTGGTTGGGGCTGGTGAGAAAGATTCCACAGTAGCTGTGAAGCTGTCACAAAGACTGATTTGACAGAGATGAAGATGATCCAGGCTATCACATCATGACCAACAAAGAAATTGTAGAAAGTGTAAGCAATGCAAGGAACTAGTGAGGTTAAACAGCATCTGAATTGTGTAATGAATAATGATTTTATTGTCATTAAGCTTATTACAGCAATAGACAAAGTCAAAAATAGAGTACAAATTAATACAGTTATAATACAGTGAAGATAAAAAAATATCAATAAAATACTTACATTAGATATACAAATATAGAGACTTAAAATAAAATGAGGAAATAAGAATACTTCATGACATAAGCCAAAGTTTAACTACACCTGTTAAAGTATTCCTGTATTGAATAATAAGGTTTGGAAACTAACCATTCATATAATTTGCATTTAAATGTATTACCTGATAATTCAGTTAATTCTAAAGGTAATTGATTATATAGTTTAATGCCCAATACTTCAAAGCTGTTAGAGGTTTTAGTTAATCTATGATATGGTATATTGAGTTTATAATTAAACCTAGTATTATAATTATGAATATCCTGCCTGAATAGCTGGTCGGTTAAGTTACTTTTTACATAGATGAGAGTATTATAAATATATACATTTATCACAGTCATAATTCTTAATTTTATAAATAGAGGTTTACAATGTGCAAATTTATCTGAATTTGAGATGGTACGAATTATTTTTTTTGTAATATTAGGATAGTAGAAATATGACTGCTGCTTCCCCAGAGTAAAATGCCATATGAGATTATACTGTGGAAGAATGCAAAATAGGCTGTTCTTAAATATGAATCAGGTACATGACATAGACTTCATCGAGAAACTGACAAAAAACAGATTTCTGCATATTACCATCATATGAGGAGCTTTCGTGATCTCATTGTGAAAGAGATGTGTAATAAACCACAAAAGAAGATTGATAGTTTCATCAAGCCAAACAAATAAAGATTGTGTAATTAAAATCAGGTTGTCCTATTGTTTCTTATAAAATTATACAGTAAATTTCATTCACAATTTTTCTCTGTAGGGTTCATTTCACTTAATCCGGATTTTGATAATCCGGACAATATTAAGCCCCAGTTGGTCGGGATTAACAAGGTTCTACTATATATAATCATATTAATAATTATAATTATTAATTATAATTATTAAGTCATTTTGGAAGGTGAATGAATTGGTTTAAATGATGCTCAATGAGTGAAGGTTCTCTAGAGCTTAGAGTTACCATATATTCATCTTTCAGGATAAGGGCAAACCCTGGAAAAAACTTTAATGCAGATAACTCATCGAACTTGGGACATCTTGAATGTGAGACAGACACGCTACCATCTCCGCTTTCAAGGAGAGCAAGTTCCATGTTCCTTGTATATCTGATACTAACAAAACGGATACTGATCAGCATATGAAATTGTGTAAGCATCTGAAAATTTAAATAATTAATGAAGAACCTTCAGGAAGTTTAGCGCCATAGAAAATATTTTCTAGACATAAATTATATGCCCAAACGTGTTCTACGTTTGGGTGTACAATAACACTTTGTCTATCTCTTACGGTTTACTGATTACTTATAAAAATGTAAATTCAAAATGAAGAGGACTGACTACTCAGGCTATTCCTAGAAAATTCAAGATATGCCAACTTTATTTCTCATATAAATATCTTAAACGACTGGCAATTTAATAACAAATGTTAGAGCCTCTTTTGGGAAAACAAAAGTAATAACTCATTTTCCATGTAAAAAATATTTTGTTGTGTTGTTGAAAATCTTGTTTTCACAACCTTGGAAGATGCAGAACTTAAATATCAATATTTAGTTTTAGTTTTTAGTAAGATACTAAAAGTGCACTTCCTATGGAATCTCGGTAGCAAATTATCGGGTAGAGCGCAATACTTCCTCTAATGCTTATAGGTAAGTAACAGAGAAAGAAAACATTGAAGAAACAAGAGCAGGAATATCGGTTAATTGGGAAGCAGTTACATTAATTTATTTTCCATCGAATTTCCAAAGTATTCATGACTTCGTCAAAATATAGCGTTAAGCTTAGAAATATACAATCACATGTAGGTATACTGTGACATTCCCACCCCTGCCGCTCCATGGCCAAGCGGTTAGACCACTCGACACTCATCAAAGCGGCCCGGGTTTGATCCCAGGCGACTGCATGTGAGATTTGGAGTGGAAAAAACGGCGCAAGGGCGGGTTTCCCCGCCTTCTCGTTCCACCGGTGCTCCATCTTTATCTCATGTATTAATGTATTATCAACGTCATTTTTTTTTTTTTTTTTTTTTTTTTTTTTTTTTTTTTTTTTTTTTTTTTTTAAAGACAGGCCCCTCCCCGCCTGCCCGGTGGCGATCAACCGTCATTCTCCGGCAAGCATTCTACATCGCCTCCCGCATGCTGTTAATACTAACATGCAGGGGTGCGGAGTTACGTGAGAGATTAGTGGTGTTAGTTAGCAGATCCCGCAATAAGCACTCTGGGGAGTGTCGTGTATGATATGCCCAGCATGAGTCATGCTGGGCGGCGTGGTGTAAGAGGCCAGTGTGGCAAACATGGCTAGGTGCCCTGAGTGCCAGACTGGGGAGTCGCGTAGTGTAGTGTATGTTATTTGGGCATGCGTGAAGTGTCTATTGCGGTGCATGCGTCTATGCTTAGTGGAGGGTTAGTGTTAGATTATGATCATGCGTGTTATTCCTGGTATGTTAGTAGTACTGAGGTGGTGTTAGTACACGGGATTAATAGTACAAGGCATGCATATAATATTAGTTGTGGTTTGGAATGCTGAGGGAATTCTGTAGGCAGATGTGATGGTAGTCTTGAGGGCTGTGTTGAGTTCTAGACAGGGATGAGCTGATTTAGAAAGTCTTGTACGTCTTGTTCGCTAACGTCATTGTCCGAGTATCGGTGAAAGAGGTATAGGGGTCCTTTATGTTTATTGGTGAGTGGGTCATAGCTACCAATGCTTTGGATGAGTGGGTTTGGATTTAGTTCTGCATTATTGTAGAGGTCAAAGGCGAGCTTGCGGATAAATTCGTTAATGGTATGTATTCTTAGTTCCTTATGTAGAGGTGCTGCTGGGGTTGTACGTGGGAGTTTGCATATCAGCCGAAGGATTTTATTCTGGAAAGTTTGTAGTCGTTTGATGTGCGTTTTGGCTGCATATCCCCAGACTGGGGCGGCGTAGGTGATTAGTGGTCTGAGGAGGGTTTTGTAGAGGACCAAGGCAGTTTCGATGGGGAGAAGGCTGGAGTGGTTTAATAGCGGATAGAGTTCCCTGAGTCGGCCGCATGCTTTGCCTCTGATTTTATTGATATGTGTGCGCCATGTGAGGCCTCTATCCATGGTGACACCTAGGTATTTTACTGTGGGCGACCAGGTTATATGAGTGCCGAAGAGTTGTAGGGGAGGGAGGTTTTGGGTTCGATGGGTTGTGCGTTTGGTGAAGAGAATCGCTTGACATTTATTGGGATTTGGTTTTATTCGCCAGTCAGTGAGCCAAGATTCTAGTTGCGTAATGTAGTTTTGAAGACGGCGGTGAATTAGACGTGGTTGCCAGGATTGGGCCATGATGGCTGTGTCATCAGCATAGACGAATGTTTTAACCGAGTTAGGCATGGGAATATCGGTCATGCGGTGCGGCATGTAGTAAAAGCGAGCGTTAAATACTTAAAAGAAAAATACCCATCCAGGTATACATTTCAACATCCAGCTAGAAGTGTCTACTTGGATTTCCCTCTTTGCATTGTCCGCTTCTGTGGTACAGACAAATTTAAAACTGGTGTACCTGAAAGTCTTGGATAAACTGTACAGCATGTTTTCATCGTTACACTTTGTAAGTAAGCACCTGCTTAAGTAATCGTGTACGACAAGTGTGCGCAACCTATGACATGCGTGTTCCCGGCTGGTGCACGAGCTCGTTTACACTGTATGTCTAAAATATCTAAAAATTGTGATGTGATTTTCCATTTTAAGCTTCCTTTAAAGATTTTGCGTGTGAAACTGGACTAAAACACGTATTATCAGCAGCTACAGCCGTGAAAGTCAAGATATGCATTTTGTTTCTCAAAAAATATCTTAGACGAATAACATTTTAAGCGAAATGGTTACAACCATTTCAAGAAAATAAAGATGTTTGAAAGTTTTTCAATTAAGATTACTTTGGTGTATGCGAGGGGTTGTCTTCAAACCTTTGTGTTGTTTCTTAAAAAACTCCTGAAATTAAATACCAAAACTTTTCGTTTTTGAGCTCTCTGTTTTTGAGACAGATACACATGAACAGGCTTCTTTTTCTATTAGAATGCTTTTTATATTTATTTCAGAGAGTCTTGAAACATGTATTCCGAGTAAGACCTAATCGAATTTGTGGGTAAAACCAATTCCTCGTCTATCAACTTTAAGTACATCGTAGAGAAAACAAAAAAAAGTAGACTTATGACGTAATACAAAGCCTCCTCAAATCTTCTCTCTCTCTCTTTTGTTTTCATTATTTCATGTTTCAGTTGCATCTGTTGCTATGCTTATAAATCTGGATTTCATTATAATTTCGGAAAAAGATTAATGTGCTTTAAAAGTTTCGGTGAAACAAGTTTTGAACGGTAATAATATTTCAAATTATGACAAACATTTTGTTTACGTCAAAGTAAAATAATAATGGAGTATTAATAAGATCTGGATTTAAGGCGATTTAAGACAGCCAAAGCTTTGATCTAATCAACAGGATATTTTCTGATGTGCCAGATCAAGTGACTCCGAACGTTTATAGTTAATTATTGCAAAGATGGACATGAATTTAATAAAATTTGAAATCTGTAAAGAAATTCTGTAAGACGGCACAGCACGAAACATTCAGATAATTTACTGACTGAAGTTTTATGACCTTCAAGGGTCCTTTAGTCAATATAAAAAGCTAAGAACCCATCAACTGTACTACAATATAAATTGCTTAAACGAATGGTTGGAGCACATTTTGATGGAGATGAATTGGAAAATAAGACAACATTTGACATCTTTGAAGCGGTAAGTAAAATCTGCTCAGTGATTATAAACTTATTCCTAAGGAATATCTAAAATGTTTGAATCCTAATCATTACATCTTCCTGCAAAAGAATATTTCGTGTTGCTGAAATCAATATTTTCAAATTATTTTTCCATATAAGGGGTAACGTTGTGGGGTGGGGGGGATTTTTCATGAAAACCATCATATTGCAATCCTTGAGAGTGGTGAACTTAAATATCAAGACCACGCCGTGGCTCAGTGGTTAGACCGCTTGGCTCTCACCAAGGCGGCCCGGGTTCGATCCCAGGCGACCGCAAAGTGAGATTTGTCGTGGACAACACGGCGTTGGGGCGGGTTTTCTCCGGGATCTCCGGTTTCCCCCGCCGTCTCATTCCACCGGTGCTCCAGCTTCATCTCATTTATCATCAGTGTCATCGCCTGCGGTGCCGTATGTAGTAAAAGCGGGCGTTAAACAGTACACTACACACACACACACACACACACACACACACACACACACACACACACACACACACACACACACTTAAATATCAAGTTGGTATTTAACCAACTTTTTTTTTCTTGATTTATGATATTGATGACACACATAGACATTTTACTTTCTTTACGATCTCTACTACTATAATAGGTAGGACAATTATTACATTCCACTCAAAAAGTTAACATTGAAATATGCTGGAAGTACTCGTACAGCCTTTTCATTTTTGTGTATTTTTAAAAAATGATAGCTCCTGTTAATGTCTGTTAGGCAGTGAGCTCTGTTCTCCTTCTGTAAGAGAGCTTATACACAAGAAGTCTGGAGCTTGTTAATTGCTTGAACTGTCTATTCGTCTTTTATTTCTTGAAAATGCAAAGAGAAAGGAATGGGCTATCAAAGCTCTTACATAGCTATCAGCTCTTAAAAGTGCTTAAAGACTAATGTACGTCCATATTCCTCTTGCAAATACGAGGGAATTAGCAATAAGATAATGTTCATCTTGGTTAACAGAGGTAGATAGAGGAATAAGCAGTTGTAATAATAGTTTGTACAAGAGTAGACAAAGTCATGTGAGTGCCATACATCAGATATTTGTGTCAAGTTGGTGAAATCTCAAAATATGGATAGAGTACCAGACTTGCTCTTACCTTTAGATGACAGAGTGAGTATTTAAGTAACATTTATATTATTTCCTCATTCACAACAAATTATCCTATAGACATTTTCTAATATAGGAGTATACAGCTCCACTTTAAAGATTATCTAACAAATGTTTCCATTAGCAGAAATTTTATACAAATGGCTTGTTCCTATGTAAATCAAAGGCAATGGATTTTTTACTTATTTGAAATAGCTAAGTAAACATTGTTCTTATAATAAGTATACCAAATTTACAAATGAATGGAAGCAAAATTCATTTAAGCTTTCATTTTTAACATTTTATTTATTTGGAATTGGGAACAAATTGTATCCAAAATGTCGTTAACTTTATAATATATTTCAAAACTGTGGTAAATTTGGTACACAGCTAATAGGGTTTGGCTTATGCTTTTTCTTGCAATATTTTGTTTGGTATTTTTGGTCCTTACAGAATTAGAAAGAATGGGATTAAAATTATGCATTGTTGGAGGAATTTAGTAACAGGTACGTCAAAATAAATGAAAAAACTATTTGTATTCGGTTTTTTGACACTTTGTCACTTACATTTTTATATTATTGAGGGACTAGTTTCGGAAGCCATCTCTTCCATCCTCAACCTCTCTCCAGCTCTCCAACAGTTGGAGGGAGGTTGAGGATGGAAGCAATGGCTTCTGAAACTAGTCCCTCAATAATATAAAAATGTAAGTGACTGACTACAAATAGTATCTTCAATAGGATTAAAAGTTTCGGAAATGACTAAACAAGTGCTTCATGACTGAAAAAAAAAAGTTTATATATTGCCGCGAACGCCTACGTGACGAGAGAGAGAGAGAAGCGGGGAGTGAGGGAGGCGGATAGCGTTAAAGTCACGCCTACGCCAATGAGTTAGCGCCTACGGAGGCGAGACAGGGTGGGGAGAGGGGAAGCCAGGGAGATGGCTGGATATTCATCCCCCTCTTCCTGCCGCCTCGGAAGACGGCGAAGCGTCTCGTACTTCTCCATTGCGGAGAATTCTCGGGAACCGCTGGTTCACGTATAAATAGGAGTGTGTGCGTGCAGAGTTTCGAGTTTTACGGCAAGGAACCGAGTAGTGAGTGTAGTGTGGACCTGTGACAGACAAACTGGTGGGTTATAATTGTGTGTTACGTAATTCTGCTGTAATCTGCAAGTGTACCAAGTGTATTTCCACAGAAATACACAACGTTTTTAATTTCTGCAAACTTGAGTTTTAGTCCTTCGAAACCACAGAGTCACAATATGGAAGAAGCTAGAAACAATGATATATTAAGATGTATTTTACTTAATATGAGCCACACTAACATCACTTTTTTTTATTGTGTTAACATGTTTTGGGAACATGTGTTCCCATCTTCGGAATGCTTCTGACTGTCCCGTGTTGCTGTTTCTGTTGTGGTGATCGTCGATAACAACAGCATCATGTGGTGGTGAAATGTACTTCCACAGTGTACTTGGTGGCGGTAAATCAAAATTCATCAACTGCAATTTATGTTTCAGAACGAACTTCTACCGTGTGCCCAATTCTCCTGCATGTCTGGTTGGTTTGATTAGTGTGATATTCAGTTTCATATTATGGTTAGTCGTCCAGAAATGGTGTGAAACTGCAGATTTGTCCATTTATTTGTATTTTAAGCATCCCCTTAATCTGCCTTTTAGATTTCTTTTTGGTTTTCCTGTATACACTTTATTTAAATCAGAGCAATTAATTTGGTAAAGTACGGCTTTGTTTACTTGTGGTATAGGGTCCTTTAATCTATTAAAAAGTAATTTCTCTATGCTAAATTTATTCTGTGGGGCTAGGCTGATGTTGTGCTTCATGAACATCTTCTTAAATTTATAAAATATTTTTTAATGTTATGTGAATCTCTTAAATTTCAATCGTTTTTCTTCTTGGACAAAATTTGTGGTATCTCTGATATGTTTCTGTTGTTTAAATTTTGTAATTCTATTGTCCATTGTTACTCTGTTGAAACAGTTGTTTTTGGCTGAGTTTACTATATATTCGTATTCTAGATGATATTCTTGTTTGTTTAGGGGAGTAGATACATACCAGTCTGTGTGCTAAGCTGTTCGGTGATTCATGTTTGTTTATTAGTGGATTAAAACTGATTGCCTTTATGTAATTATCTGAATGTGAAGGCTTCCTGTACATACTAAAGTTTATATTTTCTTGTTCTTGGATTGTTTTTATATCTAAGAAGGGTAGCATGCCTCCTTCCACTTACATTATGAATTTTATTGAGCAATTTTGTAAGCTAAGTAACTTAATGGAGTCTTGTATGCACCTTTAGGGTGCTATGGCAAATATGTTGTCAACATATTGCTACCAAACTTTGAAAATACATGGTAAGGAAGTTATTATATGTAGCTCCAGGTGCTCACAAATAATTCTGCAAAGAAAGGTGAGAGCGGATTTCCCATTTTTAGCCCTGTTGGTTGTTGGTATATTTTCTGATTGAAGCTAAAACTGTTGTGTATGATGCACAAGTTGGCTATTTTTGAGAGGTCTTCTATTTCATACTCAGGAATGGTAGTTTGATAGAGCCATTTCTTCAGTTGGCATCAAAGTTGGTCCGTTGATATACTTGCAAACAATGCATTAAAATCAAAACAAGAATATCATCTAATATAGTAAATATAGTCAAAAACATTGGTTTCAACAGAGTAAAAATGGACAAAAAAAATTACAAAATTTAAATGATAGAAGCTTTCAAAGAAACAACAAATCTTGTCCAAGAAGAAAAACAATTAAAATATAATCAATAATCCAAAAACATTTTACAAATTTTGGAAAATTTGCATGACGCACAACATCAGCTTAGCCTCACAGAATGAATTTAGCATAGAGAAATTACTTCCTTACAGATTAAATGATCCTATACCATAAGGCAACAAAGCTGGAAATTACAAACTCAATTTCTCCAATAGTAATAAAGTATATATAGGAAAAACAAAAAGAAATATGGAAACTGGAATAGGGGAACACCTGAGATGCTTAAAATACACACAAAGGACATATCTGCTGTTTCACACCATTTCTGGACTTTCAACGATAACATGAAGCCAAACATTACACTAATGAAACCAACCAGTCATGCACAGATTTGGACACATGGGACAAGATCTTCATTTAGAAACACAAATGGCAGATAATGAAGTTTGATTTACTGGCATCAAATACCCTCTGGAAGTACATGTCACCTCCACATGATGCCGCCATTATGGACAATCACCACAACAGAAACAACAAACATCGGTCAGTTGGATGTGTTCTGAAGATGGAACACATGCTTCCAAAACATGTTAACAGAGAGTAAAAAAGGTGATGTTAGTGTTACTAGTACCGATTCATCTAAAGTAAAAAACACAAAATTGTTTACTTCAAATAGGAACATACTAGATTTTTTTTAGTTAATTGATGGAAATTAATCATTTCTCCACACTAGCCGTATATAGGCTAAGATATTCCATGGATAGAGTCAACATGAAAAATTCAATGCCATGGCCGGGATTTGAACCACGGATCTACTGGTTTCCGTCCAGTCGATCTTAACCTTTGAGCTACCATGGCCAACGTGCCTTCCTGACATTAAATTCTCCAGTTGACTCATATATTTCCCGGTAGACCACTAGGGGCTCTCGCATCCGAGATACACCATTTGTGGCGACTTACTATTGTAAGTACTTAAGTCCCAGTAGAGTTCAAAGACAAGTTTTAACAAAAGTAAGCTAATTATAGAGCCATCTTCTTGCTGTCCTTTATTTCAAAAGTTTTCGAAATTTTTAATAAAATACAACTTGCTATCAAATTGTCATTTTGGGTTCAGGGAAAACAAGTCAACTGAGAGTGCTGGTATGTATACCACTGTGTTGTAATAATCAATTTGTAGTGGGTCTGTTCTTTGAGATATCTGTTGCATTTGACTGCATTAACCATATAGTTTTGAAAAAAAGATTAAGTAATCTAGGCTTTAGTGGGACAATAATTAGTCTTATTTTGTCTTTTATAAAAAAAAACAGGCAAAGATTGATCAAAATTTATAATACCAAATGTTCAAAAGACTGGTTCTGCAAGGGTCTGTTTAGGAACTTCTGCTTATTAATTTGTATGTCATGATTTGAAGTTTAAAACTGCTCTGGAATGCAGCACAATGTATGCTGATGTTTATTTTGCTGCATCATCAGTTGTGAAAATATTTATATGAAAGAGTATTAGATGCTGTAAAACATTTAAACCATGGTGTACAGCAATTAACTTAACTTTTAATGTTAAAAAGAACTATGCAATTGACCACTTTAAAATGTTTTCTTTTAATTGTGATAATATCTTTTAGAAGATGTTCACTGATGTTGTTTCCTTAGGATTTCCTTGGATGTAAAACTTGATTGGTACCTTCAGTCAAATGATGTTTGCTCTAAACTTAGTAAATTTTATTATATACTACACAAGTTGAGGAACTATAACTATAGAGGCATTTCTGACAGTTTATCTTACCCTGGATCGGTCCTTAATGTTTTATATTTTAATCTGGGGTCATGCTACCAATATTCAAAAAGCTTTTAGATGTCAGGAAATATTATTCAACGTAATTCTTAGTTTGCATCCCAGGGAGTCCCTTTGTCAAGTTTCCATACAAAACGGTATTTTACCTGCCTCTGGCATTTATCTTTATAAAGTTTCTCTATTCTACAAAACTAATATGCAGCTAAAATAAGACCTGAAGCTTTCCTGGCGACGAATATGCTCACTTTCTTCTCGGGCAGCCAGCCAGGTGGAAAGATGATTAGATATCAACGTTTTGGGAGTGTACATCTCTCCCATCATCAGCATATTTATAAAATGTTATAACCACAAATGAAATACTGGATATAACACAACTATAAACAAAGACAAAACACTATCAAAATTTGCATTACTGAACAAAAGACTGTTTTCTGTAAATTAAATGCCAGGTCAGGAGATGGCATGAGTATAGAAAATTGTGTCAAGGAAACGTAACTACTTAACTTGATCATCAAGCTGTATTGATCTTTGCTTCTTAATTCGATGGATTTCCATTTTTAAGGCCAGTTTCCAAGAGGAGCTGAACTGAAATCCAGCATCACGATTAAGTGTGATCCTTTCAGAGGAAATCGCCAAAGCCTCCTTAATTCTCCGCTCCCAGTAACTGTCGCATTGGTGTCCCACATTCACAGGGAATATATATAGGACAAACTGGAAGGACCATCGCTATTAGAATAATCGAACATGAACGGGGCATTCGTTTAATGCAACCTGAGAAGTCTGGGCTGGCAGAGCATTGTTTTGATAACGACCATAGAGCCAATTTTCGGGAGACGACCATCTTGGCAAAATGGTGAAACTGGTGAATAGTATTACATGTTTACCTAGAATTGGTAAGGAACTGTACTATATTTGCTAAATAATAACTGTGAAGGTAATGAATGCACCAAATAATTGCAAAGCAGTAAAAAGAATAATTAAGGTAAATAATAATATACATAAAACTGGAAGTTGCATGGAATTCAAATAAGTAAACTAAAGAGCAACAAAACTAATGTGTCATTGTTAAAAGATAAAGTATGCAATTATGGATAAGTTGCCTACGTTTACTTCATGTGTACACCTTTATAGCATGATGGTAGCATGTCTGTCATATTCAAGAGGTTTGAAGATCAAATTTCATTAAGGGTGGATTATCTGGATAAGAAGTTCCAAGGTTCTCCCTAATCCTGAAAAATGAATGTCATGCAACTATAAATTCTAAATTCTATAGACTGTGTACTCATTTGAGCAACATTTCACCCATTTTGATCATTTTCTGAAATGACTGAATGACTTGCTTTAGAACAAGTTCATTTAAAAATAGAAAAATAAAGAAAGAAAAGTAGTAGTAGTTTGGTGCTTGGACCTCTTTTATTTATAGTGTACATTAATGATTTGGCAGATAATGTAGAAAACAGAACCAATATAAATGTTACACTTTTTGCAGATGATACAAATATTTTTATCAAAGGGGTGAATAAGGAAGGGGCAGATGTACATATTGAAAATAATCTAAAATATATTAAAAAATGGTTTAGTGCCAATATGTTAATATTGAATAAGGAGAAAACAGCAGCCCTAAGCTTCTATAATAAAATGAGTGGAAGTCAATTGTATCCAAAATTAATGCTGGGACAAGACCAAATACATTACGTACAAACTATCAAATTTCTGGGACTAATACTAGATGAAAATTTAAATTGGGAAACTCACATAGAGGCATTGACGAAAAAGCTTAGTAAAATGTGTTTCTTAATGAGGGCGATTACAGGCATGTCAAGCTTGAAAGTTCGGAGAATAGTGTACTTTTCATATATACACAGTTTGTTGGCATATGGTATAATTTTTTGGGGAAATTCTAAAGACAGTATAAAAGTATTCAGATACCAAAAGAAAATAATTAGAATCATAGCAGATGTCTCAAGCACAACTAGTTGTAAGCCATACTTCAGTAAATTAGGTATCTTACCACTGCCAAGTATATACATATATGAAACTCTTGTACATATGAAAGCAAGCCTAAGTTTATTCAAAACAAATTCTGAAATTCATATACACAACACTAGAACAAAGAATAATTTATTTGTGAAGTCACACAAAACAAAGATGTATGAAAATAGTTTCACATATGCTGGCTTACATCTTTACAATAAGCTACCTGAATCTATAAAAAAGATTGAATCACAACATCAATTTAAGAAATTGTTATTAAACTTCCTTAGAGCCAATAGCTTCTACAGCGTGGATGAATTTTTAAATTTGTAAATATTTAGTTAGCTACCTTAATTATAAATATTGTACTTAGTTTTTAGTTTTTAGTTCTTAGTTTTTTATTTGACGTGTCCTATAACATGTACATGTTTTAATGGATGAATCAATAAATCAAATCAAATCAGATCACAAGAACACATACCCAAAATTAAATAACTTATACCACAATATGTAAATAGAAATAGTGTAAAACTTTTGGTATTTGAAAGCTCAAAATATGTTCACTTGTGCAACCTTAGCAATCTTCCCTTCCACAAGGTTGTCTGCCTGATGTTCCAAGGTGCCCAATATGACAAGTGCAAATATGCAGCAAGATTACACAATTTTGTGAATTTTATCAAATTATATCTAACTAATCTTAATATTTAATTTCTGTATATAACTTCTTAAAGAATCCTGCATAGAAATTTGTGTATGTTATAAAGCAACTGTAAACTGTAATAATAAGCATATTACTATAAATTTATATGCTAGTACACACTTTAGGTTTATTTTAGCTGTGCCCATGCTCAGGGGCTGTCCAATTGTTTATCTTATATATTACTTATTTGCCAAAGTACTATACATTATAATGTCACATTGTTAGGAATGCATACCTATTATCCCAGATTAATGTACTATTATGTTCTAGGCTTCATAAGTGTAATGGTTTTCCAACAGAATTAACTCAATTTTCATAAGGTATTTCAACAAGGTTTCCTTTGCAGCTTTTCATCAATTAAAAAAAGTAAGACAACGGTAACTGGAAATTCTCATTTTACATGAAAAGCTTCTCATGCAAATTTGAAAAACTGTAGATCTACCACTTACTAACTATAAACAGAAGAAATGGAAAATAACAGTAATTTCTTTCATATACAAATACAAAAATAATTTTCAACTCATATTTATTATATAATTTTGCCTCTTTTACATTGAAGTTTACAATTTTGCTTTTCAGTCCATAGGAATACTAAAGCATATACATACATTCTTTTCACTTTCTCTATACCTGATTGAAGTTGGTAGAAGATTTACAGCATTCTATGCAAATATTCAATATTGAGATTTTACCAGAAATTCATGTCTTGAGGTCCCTCGCATATAAAAATAACGTTTTTAAAAGGGTCTGTGTGTATATGCATGTGTATGAGCATGTGAGGCAGTATAATCAAAACACAACAAGCTGCCTTGGCTGAATGGTTAGATTGCTCGACACTTACTAAGGCAGCCCAGGTTTGATCACAGGCTATCACAAAGTGAGATTTATACTTAATATTCCGATGCTGAGACAAGTTTTCTCTGGGTACTTAAGATTCCTCTGATCTCATTCCACCGGTGCTTCATCTTCATCCATGTATAATCAGTGTCACTGCCTGCAGTGCTGTATGTAGTAAAAGTGGATGTTAAACATTACATATTTCATTTCCCATTTGCATACATACCAAACTTCATATGTAATTTGAGGGTCTTCCGCCAAGCGACACAAAGATTTTCAAGAAACAGCTTATAAACTTAATTATTCTTAAATGTACCATTTGATTTTCTCAAAAGTGGCTCTAGGCTTTTGATTAAAGATAGAATGATATTCTTATATCCCTGAGAAACTGGATAGTTTGGATTTTGTGCAAAAAGTACTGCTCAAAATAAATGAAGTTTTGTAATTAGTAAAGCATGACAGCTAGACAGAAACGTGCTGCACAAAACATATAGCTCTCTTTAAAACATGCAATTTATGTCAAATCAATTTTTGCTAGTGAAAATAATTACCAAGATATTCATTTAGTGCTGCTGGTTTGAACATTTTAATTTATTAATTATACATATTTTTAAGTACTAAGTCATTATTCTTTTGTTTTTATTATGTTGCATAAAGGTTTTTAAAATAATGTGGCAACCCAAAATATCTTGCATTTTAAATATCTGACGGTTGCTTCAAGCTCCCGTATTCCTTAGATGAAATGGATTTTTGTGAACATTTATTTTAAATAATGTAAAGTACAAAACAAATAATATATAGAGAAAATAATGTAAATGTTATACTCCAGATACCTTTAAAAATACTTCTTTTGGATTCGGAGGTCTCAAACCATATATTTGCTATAACTTCTTAGTTATTATTGCGTGGCATGCAATACCTCCTCTTAATTATTATACATAGTGGACAAAGGAACAAATAGCATGTGAAAACAAACTTAGCTAAATTCCTGCTACTGCGAATGGACAATGGGAACTACCAACCTAAATAGGAAGCGAATTTTACAAGATTGGAGATGTTTTGGTTTCATAATCAAAATTTGTGACTGACTGTGACTATTTACATAAGCTTAGGCTTCTGAATTATGCAAATCATTTCTGCACTGCTATGAGTAAATGTTCTCTTCACTCACAAGCTTTGATGTATGTAAACAGTGCTAGCTAATTAACCGAAGTTTGTAAAAGAGGAAAGCTAATCCTAATCTAACCTTCCATGAAGCAAACCTAACCTTATATAAACAGTCACTCATAAACATCAATTGTGCATAGATATGAAATATATGTATGCCTCGTGTAGTTGCTAATGAACCTATATTTGCACAAAAATAAAAATAAATATAACCTAAAAATATGGGCTGAAATGAATTATTGAGTTCACAAGTGTCATTAAAAAATTCATGATTGATTCATTCGAGTGCTTTGCTATTAAAATGTTGACAGCTGTCTAGTTGGTATTGCAGTATTAGTTAGCCTGAATTTGGGGGCAGTGCTACTGCAGTTATGAGTTAATACTTCTGTATCTGTGCTATGCATAGTCTGATAGGGGATAGGGGAAAGCATTCATTTGCAACCATTTGGTACAGAAATCTGTCTTATTTTCTTCCATGAAAATTAAGGTCTTTACTTTGAAGCTAATTATTTTGTCTGGAATTTAAATATTTAAGTGCTCTCTAAGACTGTTTACTGATATACACAATGCTTTTTGCTTTCAGGTAAATAATATTTACATTAAAGCTGATATTTATGCACAAAGTTTGACTTGTATGATCATCAACATATTTTTAAAATCTTAATGTTTATTTGTTAGAGAACAATTTGTGTCACTTTTTAACAGTCTCCATTTCTTTGGACACATGTCTTATATATTTCTGTAAATACCCTTACAATAGAACTGCGTTCCAAGTGGTGCTATTCCATAATATGTATTTTGTTTTAGGTTTTGGTGTTGGAATCAGCTTGCATCAACTCTAAAGTACACATCAGAAATCTTCACTTTTGTTTTGAATTCCCTGAAAAGTTATAGTTATTCCCTGGAAAGTTATTCTCTGAAATTGGGGTTCCTTGAGCAATAAACTTGGGATCCCACAAACGTTTTGATCACGTGAGCTTTCAATCATTTGCTGTACTGCACTATGTTCCAGTCAAGCAATTTCATTCACAGTGACATGCCTTCCTTCTATAACACTAGTTAACAGCCATTTTGCATCTGCATGTTCTACCATGTACCATTTTTGAGTTTTTAAAGATTTTTTATTTTTCATATTCAGGATTTCGCTTTTTGCTGTTCTTCTGTTTTTATGTTCATATGTTATGAACAATACCTCATTGGTTGAGCCCAGTAAAATCGTTTTGCCTCCCATTCATATCAAGTTGGGCCTTATCAAGAAC
>JAUKNK010000402.1:575000-597500 GCA_030765055.1 Mantis religiosa
ATGCTTGCTATCCTGGGTGCAGTGTCGCTAGAGTGGCAATGGTAAAAGTGTTAATATTTTACTATGAACTGTATGATACAGGAGAGAGAAAAATGTTCATATGGAAGTTTGTCTATTTTCTTGCAGGAACGTGATAATCTTTAGTATGAAGCTAATGTTTTTGATTGGAATTAGACTGTTTACTGATATAGACAACGCTTTTTGCTTCAGGTAGATTGGTATTTACATTGAAGCTGATTTTTTATCAAAAAGATTTATATTTACAATTTGTAACAGATTTTAAAAAAGTTAATGGTTACATGCTAGAGAAAATTTTATGTTACTCTTCAACATAGACTCGCTTATTTTGAAAACATTTTATACTTTGTTCTGTAAATAACTTCACAATAGAACTCCATTTCAAGTGGTGCCATTCCATAATATGTGTTTTGTTGTAGGTTCTTGTGATGAAACCAGCTTTGATGGCCTGTCAAATACTCTTCAGAAATCGTGTGATGGTTCCTCTCTGACTGTTATCGTCCAGGAGCAATATACTAAGGACCACACAAACTGGTTGGTAATCTGAGCTTTAAATTAATTCTTGTACTGCACTAGTTCCACTCCAGCAATATCATCCATAGTGATATGCTGGTCTTCTCTAATACGCATATCCACTCTTTCCTTGTTGCATTTTATGGGGGCAGTTCCAGGGCAGATACTATGAAGCTCATCCTGGATATACATGTTCCCATTCAATTATCATATGCATGAAGATATAAACAGATCTAACACAAGTGAACAATAATAGAAGATACAAAGCTAGCAGTAAGGAAGTGCAATAACCAAAACAACGAACACAAAGCAGTAAACAAATCTAAAACAAATTAACAGTGATAAATAAATCTAATCCAAGTAAAACTTAACAGAGTAAAGAAATTAAATACAGTTTAAGAACAGGCATGAAGAAGTAAATAAATACAATATGGGTAAATGAAAATAAATCTTATGCTCAGGGCAATAATGAGATCTAATAAAATTCACACACAGTAATAAAAACCACAAAATGCTAAACAAATTAAATACAAGGAAATAATGCTAGCCTTAAACATCAAAGTGCTAAGGAACTTCAATAAAAGTAAATAACCACAAAATAGTAAACAAGTGTAATAGATGCAAATTTAAAGCACAAAGTGATAAGGAAATGTAATGGAGTTAATAATAACTATAAAGCAAAAGAAATCTCTTCAGAAAACAAATATCAAGCTATTCATTTTCCCTTTAGCCATAGATTTGATGTTTTCCAGTAGTTAGAAGTATAAAATGTACCAGCACTTAACTTAGCATATTGTTACTAAAGTGCACACATTGAGACACTATCTGCTGCACAGGGATGAAGAGTCTTAAAAACTTTAAGTTGTTGTTGTTTTCAAATGCTAGGCTTTGGCAATGAAGTCTTTAGCTCTCTTGCTCTCCAATATTTCTGTGTAGTGGGTCCGGCAGGTAGGGTTTCACAGGTTAAAAGATGTTCTTCAGTCATTTTCTCTTCTTTGTTGCACAGAGGACAATTTGGACTTGTATAAATTCCTATTCTGTGTAAGTGTTTGGCCAAATAATCATGTTCCGTAAGTAATCTAAAATTTGCTACTGCAGCTTTACGTGGGATTTCTGGAATAATTTCTGGATTTTTAATTAAAATGTTCCATTTTTTATCTTTGGCTTTGTTAGATATTGATTGGTTTTGTTTGTTTTTATATTTGTTTTTAATTAATCTTCTTATGGATGTAAAGGGTAAGTTTTTACTTTTGTTCTGAATTAAATTTGCACCCTTTTTGGCAAGAAAATCATTGATTCATTTCCAGCAATTCCACAATGTGCAGGTATCCACTGTAATATAATTCTTTTCTGTAGTTTTGTTGAAGTTCTTGGATCATTTTGTGACATTCTTTAATTTGGATTGACCTCATTTTATATAAAAACTTTAAGTTCAAAATGCCCTTTTCTGATATTTATTTCTGTTACAACATACTTTTGAAACTTCAAATATATTGAAAGTTCTTTCTTGATACTTAATTGATGCATAGTCTGTGGAAGGTTATTTTAGAAATGGAAGATTTAACACTAGGATGCCTGACTTTTCATACATGCCAGAACACTCAAGGAATGAATTTGACCTTTAGTAAAATTTTAAATTTTATCATTTGAATCATTATATTATTTGAATTTTTGTCATTTTATCATTTAATGTTAATATATGTCAGAGGTTTAAGTCCATGGATCAGGGATACAATTGAGCTCTGCTGATCACTGTCATTTCCACATGTGGTTTAATATATATACTTTATTCTTATACATCTTTAACATACACTTCCTCCTTCATTACACTTAATATAAATATACGTTATCTGGACTAACACACTAACAGCTTGGGCAGTTACCCTAATCTGACCTGGCTGTTAGCCCGAGAAACTATCATCAGTAATCAACACACTTATCACTTAACAGTGCTGCCACTAGTAAGTAACAAAATTACTTTATTTATAACAATCATCATCATCATCATCATCTTCATCATCAACAACAACATTCAATAGTTCTGGAATATTTTATCTTTTTATAAGAGGTACCACTACCATAATTTTTTCTCTTGCAAGTTTTTATTTCATTTCACTGCAGTCTCATTCTTATAACTAAGTTGAACAAAGGAGACAATAGCTGGTGATAGGGCATTATTGATATTTGAAATTGAGTCAGTTTTTAACATTACATTCCTTATTTGTTTGTTCTTAGGGAAAGCATGTTTAATGAGCCTTCTCTTCCATCCTCAGCTACAATTCAATAGCCTGTATCACTCAATTGTGGTGGTTGACTTAATTCCTTGTGGTGGTAGGTTGCAAGCCAATATTTTAAAAGTAGAAAGGTGATTTATTGTTTTAGTATTCTAAAACTTCAATATTTTGTTGGTTTCCTTAAAAATGATTAGCTACTGCAGATTTGTCTTCCTATTTTGCTTTGTTACTTGTGTGTCCTTGTATTTTTGTATTAATGTTTCTCTTAGTCTTCCTGATAAAGATTTTCTCATAGTCATTGCAGTTTATTTAGCACATTCTTGATTTGTTCTCCTATGGAACATCACTTTTAATTTAAAATTTAATATGTTTTCAATGGAGTAACTACTTTTCAGGGCCAAAAATAGCATATGCAGCTTAAATATTTTTGATGGTTGATGAAATCAACACAGTATAAACAGAAATATGAAAATACAAAACTGTATTTTGAGAAAAGCAGAACATACTCTTTTGGAAAATATATTTATATGGAAAGATAGCTGCAAATCGTGGTTCAAATCCCGGCCGTGGCATTGAATTTTTCAATCTGACTCTACGTTTCCACAAGCATATTTGTATAGAGGATGTTCAAACTTTGGGAGCAGATGGATACCCTGCTTTTAAGCATGTTTGGTTAAGGAACCTATGGGTTGCAGCACTTTGTTTCAATACAAGAAGGATATTACTGGAAGGAGTGGATGTAAGTAGGCTTCTGCAAACAATAAGCCATTCAGTTTTACTTACATTTGTGTGTTTATTGTGCAGGCAAGAAGAAATTAAACATAACAAGAAAAAGAAAGATCAAAAACTCACCCAACTGTTAAAAAAACAGACAATTGATCCAATTGGTTGTCTTATCACATCAACAAGTGCTAGAATTCACGTTCATTGACTTCCTGATAAGAAGTGCATCACTGTGCCATATCTTGTCTTACCCTTCCAAAAATGTCAGGGTTTTCCTGATTTCAGCTGCTGTGCTGGCAATTCATGCTACAAGGATTTCCTCTGTGTCAACAGCTGTTTCATAAACCATTGCCTTCATGTGGCCCCACAAAAAGAAATCCATTGGCGTCAAATCACGAGAGTGTGGTGGCCAGGTAGTGGGTTCACCTCTACCTATCCAAAGATTGGTGAATGTAGCTGTCAGATGGTTGCATACTTGTTTACCAATATGAGCTGGTGCCCCATCATGCTGAAACCATGTGTTCATTCTGATTTTGAGAGGAAGCAGATGCAGTAACTCATTGAGAACATGTTGAAGAAATACTAAAGGATCATTGGCATTCTGTCTAATGGGCAAAATGTATGTCATCTACAGTCCCTACCCAGACATTGACATTAAATCACTGTTGATGTGATTGCACAATCGTGGCATGGGGGTTTTTGAAGCACCATACACGAGAATTGCGGGAATTGAGTATCCACTTAAGTGTGAAGCATGCTTCATCCATGAACAATAAACAGCTTGCAAACTCTGGTTGGAGTATGCATTTGTTGAAATACCAATTACAGAAGTTCCCTCAGAGTAGTCAACTGGTGTAAGAGCATGGACTTTCTCAAGATGATGTGGACGCAATAGCATTTTCTGCAAAATTCTCCAGATCTTGACATGGCCAGTATGAAAGTGTCGTGGGATCTCCCAAGTACTCAGCAAAGGATTATTCGCTAACCACCCGCATGGCTTCCTCAAGTCCAGGTGTTTGCCCAACATGCCTCCATCCTTGACCATCTGCTCATCTGTATAATAACCGCCCATACACTTAGTATGATGATAATGATGATAATAATAATACATTGATGATGAGTTAAGTAAAGAAGAAGAAGAACGTTAATAGTAGCAGACATAAAGCTCAAAGCATTGAGGAAATGTAATTATTCTAAGCAATAACCATAAAGCAAATCAAATCTAATACTTTGAATAATAACAAAAATTAAGCTTGAAGAGAAAAGGAAATGTAATATGATTAAAGAACAGTAGCAATGCAATACACAAACTAATACAAGTGAATAACCTCACATCTAAATCTTGAAGTACAAAGGAAATGTAATAAAATTAAAAATAACTATGAAGCAGTAACAAATTGAAATCAAATTTATAATGGAAAATTTCTATAATCAAAGAATGCAAGACCCACATTTATTAAGAACAGTGTATTCACTGTTTGTTTCTTATATAATAGGAGTACAGATGTATTATTATATCGTGACAGAAATCCTGCACGGTAGGGATGAGCTGTAGTGGGGATAGCAGACCTATCGCCACAATGCATCACATGCTTAAGATTATGAGAGGAGAGTACACTGCACAGGCTGACTAAAAACAAATCTCATTTTCGGTGCCAATATTGCAGCTGTTGTAAATTAAGTTGCAATTCTTACTATCACAGTAATCTCCATGCTTTTGTTGGATCTTAAATCGTACATAGGCATTTGGAGCAAAACTCTGGTCTCCTCCAACATGCACGATTACCAACTGTCAGCTTTTCGAACTCGGTGCAAAATCCCTGTAGTGAGTTACACTCCAGGTATATGGTCTAGTATGTGCTGCATTGATATAAATTTCACCCATATGAACTATATAAACTATATCGAGATTCAACTGTATTGGAACACCACAGTGAAGCGAAAAATTATTAAATTTTAGATGAGTCGCATTTTTTACACATCTGCTTCACTTTCGTTAATATATAAACTATGTAAATCTCATTGCAATATCTCTGAATATTTTTTAAATACTTAAGTCTCTTTGCCCATATGGAATGATGATCCATTAAAATTTGTCTGTTGCACTTGATTTTCTTCATATAAATCCTAGCTTCAAAAGAATCCTTCTAATGTTCAGACACCGCCTGTTCAGTCAATAGAATTTTGAAGCCTCGTAAGCACTTTCTTCAGAGTTTATCTTCGTCTTACTGTGTTGTAAAAATTATTCACCGTTCGCCTAACTACCTCTGAATTAAAACCATCTAAATAGATTTTGTGCATGTTCTTAATCTTTCTTTATTGTGCATAGAGAAGGACGTTGTTGCATTAGCACCAATGGTTTTTCTTTCCTTAATAACTCTCCTAAACTGCAGTTTTACTTCAAACTGCAAGTTTCCTAATGGATGGTCAGAACATAAAGGGCCAGCAACCTATGGGAAGGCAAATATTACACAGTGAAGGCTAGTCACATGTTCTATATTACTAGCTATGTTTTCACAAGAAACATAATATATACAGGAAATTGTTAAGAAGGTTTATTTTCTAAAGAATTGTTATCACAATAAGTGGTTATAAATATCTGTAATAGTTTGGATAGGTTGAGTCAGGCTGAAAAATTCAATGCCATACAGGGATTTGAACTCCATATCACCCGTCTCTGTCCAGTTGCTCTTAACCTTTGAGCTACCATGGCTCAATCAATTAATCTATAATAGTGTTTAGAGTTAGTCTGTGGAAAGGATTGCTTTGAATCGGTGAAAACCTACAATTTGCTGGTAATTTAGCATGAAGAGCATTATGCTCATTCATAACATGCCTACCTCATTCCACATCTTGTTCATCCTTGCTCAGATGTTCTAAAATCCTTCAGACGACTATCATGCATTTTCACCCAATAATGATAACTAAAATTGGAAAATCAAAGAAAAGTGTACCTGCAGTCAAAATGTAGCATGGTTGCTAGGCAAACATTATTTGCACATCATTATGAATTACATGTTTGTTTTGTTCTCATGCTTTGTTGTTACCACTTGTTACTCATTCATCTTAAGCTTATCTAAAAATAAAACTAAACCTAACCTAGCCTTCTGTGTTTCATAAACGTAGACTTATATAAATAGTTGGCTGTATTGAATATCTGCACAAAGCTATGAAATACACATTCACTTTGCTCATAATCATTGGTAGCTAATTAACCTAAGCTTATATAAATAGTCAGAGGAACACATAATTTGTGCAATTTTATTAAATGTATCTTAAATTCTCATTGGTGCATTGGTGCCGATTCCTAATTACCATAAGTATATATTAATAATCAATCAGCTCACCTATGGGGTGAGGAAATAGCTTGTCTGCCTCACACTCTACAGGTCTTGAGTTTGAATCCTGGTCATGATTAGTTACCTACATAAGTATAATTTTGTGTCAAACTACATGTCTACTCCGTATATGACTAGTGTTTTCATAGAATATGTATCATTAGCACCTTCCTAACATCCTCAGCTAATGTCAGCTAGTGAATTTTGATTTGGTGAACTCCTTGAAAGTAATAGGGACATCTCTGTTAATATTGTTACCCAATCGGCAAACTAGCGGTCGGTTACACGAGGGGAAGGCCGGTGATGGGGAGCGTGTGGCATCGGTACTGCCTGCGGAGGCGTGACAGAGTGGAGGGAGGGGAAATCACAGGGGTGGCTGAATCTTCGTTTCCCCCTCCTCCTGCCGCCTGAAAGAACACGAAACCTCCAGAATATTTTCCCCTCCATGGTAAAGAATTCTGTAGAAACATTTAGCCACCTATAAATAGAGGGACGATGCGACCGAGAGTTCAGTTCAGTTCAGTTCAGCTCTTGGCGAGCAGCGTGAGGAGCGCCCAGTGAGGGAACGGACTGTATACGTGTACGTAACTGCGTGCAGTGGACCTGTGACACACGAACTGGTGAATTGTAATTGTGTGCATTACGTAATTCTGTGTAATAGGCAAGTGTTCCGATTGTAATTCAGTGGAAATAAAGAACATTTTCGAGTGGTGCAATTGGACTTTTCATTTCACGAATCCACAAAGTCACAACTGGCGTCAGGAGTGGGATAACGGCCATGGAATCGGCACTGGAAAATATTTTACACAAAATGGAAGAAATGAAGGCGGCCAACGACAACCTTGCCGCCGAGTTGAAGGAAATGAAGACGGCAAATGAAAACCTCGCTGCAAAAACAGAAACGGCAAATAACAACCTGGCCGCAAAGTTGATACAAATGACGGCCAACGACAACATCGCCGAGAAGATGGAAGAACTAAAGACCGAACTGACCACAGAAATGAGGGCAGCGAACGACTGTCTGGCCACGGAAATGAAGGTGGCGAACGAGGTCCTCGCCGCCAAATTTGAGGAACAGTTGGCCGGCGTGAGGGATGACGTCGCGAAGTTGGGCAAGCGGATGGGTCAAGTAGATGACCGCCTTAATGATTTAGAGGAAAAGGCCGACAATAACGCCAAGTCCCTGAACGCCGTGGTGGAAGACGTCGAAGACCTTGCGAACCGCGTAAACAACCTGGAGGGAAATCCCGACAGCAAGGTCAAGTCCCTGAACGCCATGGTGGAGGACGTCGTCGACAGGAGGCTGAAGGATTTGAAGGCCAACGCGCCGGGACGCGACACAACATCTGCGCGCGTCAAACCTCCCAAGTACGACGGCGCGTCAACTTTCGAGGTCTTCCGCCGCCAATTCGACGCAGTGGCTAAGCATAACAAATGGTCAACAGAGGAAGAGGCCACGCAGTTAATAGCCAGCTTCCAGGGACGGGCCGCAGAAGTCCTGAACGCGGTGCAGACAACGGTGATGCCCAAAGAGATCTGGGAGGCCCTGGAGAATCGTTTTGGAAACCACGGCTTAGCCGCAGCGTACCGCAGCCAGCTAAAGGCAGGTCACAGCAGCCAGGGGAGACGCTGCAGGATTTCGCCCTGGCAGTCGAACAACTGGCTAGCAAGGCCCTAGTCAACCTCCCACCAGAGTTCGTATCCCAGGAAGCTGCCTATACATTCGTTGACGAGGTACGAGACACGGAGATTCGTCAGCGCCTAATGCTCGGCGATTATAAAACCATCCACGAGGTGCTAACGGCAGCATTAAGGATGGAGGCGGCCAAGGTAACAGCTATCCCGACGTCGAGAACGAGGAGTGTACGCTACACCGGAGACAGAAGACCAGCCGAGGGACGCCGGCGAAGACCTAGTGGCCTGTGTTGGGGGTGTGGACAGCCCGGACTCCTGCAGAGAGACTGCCCACACCAGGAAGAGCAGCCGGAAAACGAGTAAGTGCCGTCGTGGAGAGGGGCACTTCGGCGCCATCACCACCATCCTCTCGAGTGACACTGCGCGCCGTCAGGCGGCGTATGGATGACAGCCTCATCGCGGACGGTTGGGTGAGAGGGAAGCCGTGCCGCGTACTGGTGGACACCGGGGCAGCCGTGACCATCATCAGACCTGACGTGACGAAGGGTTTGCCGACAAGGAAGCCGAGCCAACCATACCAGCTTGTCACGGCATCGGGTGACACCTTGTCTGCGGAGAAGGACGCCCTGCTGGAGCTGACCTTGGGACGGAGTGCCGTGCGTCTGTGGGTGTTCGTCGCGAAGGTGGGTGAGGAGGTGATTCTGGGACTGGATGCCCTCAGGAGTAACGAGGCGACGGTCGACGTCGGCAGGAAGGTCCTGCGGCTTAACGGAGAAGAGGTTATACTCCGTCAACCCGAAGAGCACCTTGGAATCTGCAGGGTCGTCTTGAACGAAGTCGTGCTTGTCCCCGCGAGGAGCGAGGTGGTGGTGACGGCGCGACTGGAAGGCCAGAGAACCAGGAACATGATGCTGGACCAGAAGACGCCTGTACACGGACTGTGTGTAGCCAGGGCATTGCTGCCGTGCCGAGAGGAGGTGCCAGTGAGACTGCTAAATCCAACGGACACTGATCGCGACGTCCAGGCCGGGACGGATTTAGGAACGTGCGAGCCCGTTGTGAGCGTAACAGCAATCGACAAAACACCGAAGCCGGTGCCGACACAACACCTGGGGTCCCAGCTAGAAGGCTTACTGTAGAGGGCGGCCGACCACCTGACCGCAGAACAGCTGGAGAAAGTTCGACAACTGCTGAGACGGTATCAGCGCGTCTTCAGCCAAGGTGATAGTGACTACGGCCGCACGGACAAAGTGCTTCACCGCATCGACACCGGGGACGCCCGGCCTATTCGGCAACCCCCTAGACGCGTTCCGCTCGCGAAACAAGCTGCGGTACGGAACATGCTGGAGGACATGAGATCCAGGGGAGTGATTGAAGAGTCCGACAGCCCTTGGTGTTCCCCTGTAGTCTTGGTGACGAATAAGAACGGCGAGCTACGCTTCTGCGTAGACCTCAGGAAGCTGAACGCTGTCACCCGGAAGGACTGCTTCCCCTTATCCCGGATTGACGACACCCTGGACACGCTAGCTGGTGCGCAGTGGTTCTCGACCCTGGACCTGAAGTCGGGCTGCTGGCAGGTAGCTCTAGATCCGAGAGACAAGGAGAAGACCGCATTCTCAACAGGCCAAGGGCTCTGGCAGTTCACAGTTATGCCATTTGGCCTACGCAACGCACCAGCTACCTTCCAGCGCCTCATGGAGTCAGTGATGAGAGGTCTGACTTACGACGCCTGCCTGCTATACCTGGACATCATCATCGTCGGTAAGACTTTTGAAAACCATCTCGAGAATCTGAGTAAGGTGCTATAGAGATTGCAGGCGACCAACTTGAAGCTGAACGCGAAGAAGTGTCAGCTCTTCCGCAAGGAAGTGAACTACTAGGGCCACATAGTCTCAGCAACCGGAGTGGCCACAGACCCGGAGAAGACACAGGCTGTGAGAGGTTGGCCTCGCCCAAAGGATAAGAAAGAGTTGCACAGTTTCCTGGGGCTGTGCAGTTATTACCGCCGCTTCATAAAGGGGTTCTCCAACATCGCAAAACCCCTCACCCGCCTGACAGAGGAACACCGGCCTTATGTGTGGACAGAGGACGCCGAAAACGCTTTCCAGCACCTAAAGGAGACCCTGTGCAGTGATCCAATTTTGGGTTTCCCACAACCGGGTGGCGCCTTCATTGTGGACACCGACACTAGCGACCATTGCATTGGAGGTGTCCTATCGCAGATCCAGGACGGCCATGAGAGGGGGATAGTCTACTACAGCATGACGCTATCCAAGGCAGAGAACTACTGCGTCACCCGACGAGAGCTACTGGTGGCAGTAAAGACCTTGGAGCACTTCCACAAGTACCTGTACGGTCAGCCATTTCACCTGAGGACTGACCATTCCGCCCTAACCTGGCTATTGAGCTTTAAGAACCTGGAAGGCCAGACAGCACGTTGGGTCCAGAGGCTGCAGGAGTACGACTTCACCTCGGAACATCGTAGAGGGAAGAGCCACGGTAACGCAGACGCCATGTCCCGAAGACCCTGTCCAGAAGAGTGCGGCCAGTGCACAAGAGTGGAAGAGAAGGAGCGTGCCGCAGCAGTCCGAGTAGTTGTGGCAGTACCTGCGGACGGCTGGGATAGCGCAGGCCTGAGGAGGGAGCAGCTGGCGGACGCAGACTTGGGGCCACTCTTGAGGGAAGTGGAGGCAGGGACGGGACCAACCTGGGAGGACATCGCACCGAGGAGCGTCACCTACAAGTCGTACTGGGCCCAATGGGACTCGCTGAAGACCAGAGATGGCGTGCTGTTCCGGGTATGGGAGTCGCCCGATGGGAAGACGCAGAGAGAACAGTTGGTACTTCCCGGAGTAAGGTCCCGGAAGTCTTGGAGGAAGTGCACGCCGGTACTTCGGGAGGACACCTGGGAGCGAACCGAACGATCGACAAACTACGGCAGCGCTACTACTGGCTGAGACTCCGAGCAGATGCTGAGAGATGGTGCCGTCAGTGTCACGTGTGCGCGGCGAGTCGTGGCCCCCAGACTAGGAGCCGGGGTCGCATACAGCAGTACAGCGTCGGAGCGCCATTCGAACGGATCGCCGTTGACATAGCTGAACCGTTCCCAGTTTCTGATTGAGGCAACAAGTACCTAATGGTGATCGTGGACTACTTCACCTAGTGGCCGGAGGTGTATGCCATCCCAAACCAAGAGACAAAGACAATCACAGACTGCCTCGTGGAGCAAGTGTTCTGTCGATTTGGGGTGCCGTTAGAGCTACACAGTGACCAAGACACCAATTTTGAGTCCAACCTGATGAAGGAGGCACTAGAGAGACTTGGGGTTAGCAAGACCCGCACAACGCCTCTACATCCCCAGTCGGATGGCATGGTCGAAATGTACATCAAGACCTTAGAGGAACATTTGAGGAAGGTCGTGGCCAGCCATCCGCGAGACTGGAACGTCAAGGTGTCACTGTTCTTGCTGGCCTATCGCTCGTCAACACACGACACCACGGGGATGACGCCAGCCAGCTTAATGTTCGGCCGAGAGTTACGCCTCCCTTGTGACCTGGCTTTTGGAAGCCCTCCGAGGGTGAAACAGCCAGCGACCGAGTATGTGGAGAACCTGGTGGACCACCTCCACGACATGCACGAGATGGCTCGCCAGAACATCCAGAAGGCGAGCGACCGCATTAAAACCCGATACGACAGGCAAGCCAACAGCCAAGGGTTCCAGCAAGATGACCTGCTCTCTTTGTACCGCCCTACCCGGACGAAGGGACGCTGCCCGAAGCTTCAGCAGCCATGGCAAGGACCGTACCGTTTGGTGAAGAGGATTAACGACGTGGTCTACCGCATCGAGAAGGTGCCCCGAGGAAAGATGTTGGTGGTACACCTGGGTCGCCTAGCCCGCTACGATGGTGCTGTTCGGGACGACCAGCCTTGAGGAGGGAGCAGTGTTACCCAATCGGCAAACTAGGGGTCGGTTACGCGAGGGGAAGGCCGTTGGAGGGGGGCGTGTGGCATCGGTACCGCCTGCGGAGGCGTGACAGAGTTGAGGGAGGGGAAACAATAGGGGTGGCTGAATCTTCGTTTCCCCCTCCTCCTGCCGCCTGAAAGAACGTGAAACCTCCAGAGTATTTTTCCCCTCCATGGTAAAGAATTCTCTAGGAACATTTAGCCAGCTATAAATAGAGGGACGATGCGACCGAGAGTTTAGTTCAGTTCAGTTCAGTTCTTGGCGAGCAGCGTAAGGAGCGCCCAGTGAGGGAACGGACTGTGTACATGTACGTAACTGCGTGCAGTGGACCTGTGACAAACTGGTGAGTTGTAATTGTGTGCATTACGTAATTCTGTGTAATCGGCAAGTGTTCCGATTGTAATTCGGTGGAAATAAAGAACATTTTTGAGTGGTGCAATTGGACTTTTCATTTTACGAATCCACAAAGTCACAATATTTTGATGAACTTGAAGTTTGGTTCCTCTTTAAAGGTGGTGTCGAAATTAAACAATTTTCCTTAATATTTCTTTATCAATATCTTTTCCACGTGGTTAATGCAATTGGATACAGAACACTTTTTAATAAGTAGAGTTCTTGTTCTATATCATGATTATCATTCCAAAAATGGTACGCTACCACTGATTTGTCTACCTCTTTATTCTTGATGTTTGTTACGGAATTAAAAACAGATCTGAATCTTCCTAATTCTAAAGAAAACATTTAAATCAAAGAAAACCCACTAACTTTTGAACCAATTAATATTCAGTTAGATTTAGAACAAATAGTTACAAAATCTGAAAGTTCCAAACCTGTACTAAAAGCACTAGCATTAGAAACTGTGAACAATAGATACCCATCTGAAGAATGGTTACATATCTACACAGATTGATCTAACTTGGACAACAACTCAGGAGCAGGAATTAAGTGTGCAATATTCTCATTCTATCAACCAGCAGGATACCACACAACAAATTTTGATGCAGAAGTAATGCCTATTCATATTTCACTCCAACACCTTGTATACAGAATACATAAATTCAAAAATGCTGTCATACTTTGTGATTCTAAAGCAGCATTATGTGCAATAAGTTCATATAAAATGAGGTCAATCCAAATCAAAGAATGTCACAAAATGATCCAACAACTTCCCTTTACATCCATAAAAAGATTAATCAAAAGCAAATATAAAAACAAACAAAACCAATCAGTATCTAACAAAGTCAAAGATAAAAAAATGGAACATTTTAATTAAAAATCCAGAAATTATTCCAGAAATCCCACATAAAGCTGCAGTAGCAAATGTTAGATTACTTACAGAACATGATTATTTGGTCAGACACTTACACAGAATAGGAATTTATACAAGTCCAAATTGTCCTCTGTGCACCAAAGAAGAAGAAATGACTGAAGAACATCTTTTAACCTGTGAAGTCCTACCTGCTGGGCTGACTACACAGAAATATTTGAGAGCAAGAGAGCTAATGGTTGCATTGCCAAAGCCTAGCATTTGATAACAACAACATTATTCTTGATGTTCCTAGAATGCTCTTTATACCTAATGTTCAAATTCCTTTTAATTTTTCTAATGAAAAGTTATCACAGCCTGTGCAGTTTATCTAGTACATACCTGATGCTTCGTCTGTTGGTTTCTTCTTTTATTATATGGTTTCAAAAAGTGTTGTACACTAAATTTGTTCTGTAGAGCCAAATTAATATTGTGTTCGTTTAAGATATTTTGGAAAAGGTATGTAGCTCTATGTATGAAATGGTATGTAAATTTTCCATATGAAGTTTAATTACTGATCAGGGAAAGAGTAGTTATTTGTCTGCATCTCTGTTGTCTTTTGATTTTATCAATTTTCTTTCTGACCAATTCAACACTGAATATGAATTATATATTTGTACTCTTTGATATATTCCATGCTGTTAAAGGAACATTAACCGGCCTGTAAGTTAAACTGTTGATAACACCATGCTTGTCTTGTCTTGGGTTATATCCATCAGATTTATGAAATTTTCTGCATGTTTCTTTCCTACATATGCCAAATTCTAGTTTTGTATGTCTTCTGATTAGTTTCAAGTCTAAGAAAGGGATTTCATTATTTGTCCCCTTTTCTATGGAAAATTTTATTGCAGGATTCTGTAAATTAAGTAGTTTTAACACATAACCAACCTGTTTTAGTCATTTACTGTTGCCCAAATATCATTCACATATCTATACTAATGTTTGAAAATTAGTGGGAATGCCTTTCCAAGAAGCTCATGAAAAGGTCTGCCAGAAATGGGGACAATGGGTTGCCCATAGATAGTCCTGATTTATATTTGAAAAATTTGTCATTGAATGTAAAAAAGGACTGTTCAATGCAGATGTTTGTAAGTGAAGATAATCCTCTATGATATTCTGTTCTACCTGTAGGGACTGAAGCCATATTGCCATGTTTTCCATGAATTTGTCAGGTCTGCCAGAAATGGGGACAATGGGTTGCCCATAGATAGTCCTGATTTATATTTGAAAAATTTGTCATTGAATGTAAAAAAGGACTATTCAATGCAGATGATTGTTAAGTGAAGATATTCCTCTATGATATTCTGTTCTACCTGTAGGGACTGAAGCCATATTGCCATGTTTTCCATGAATTTGTCTCTCAGCACACTGGGAAACAAAGAGAATACATCAAAAGATACCATTCAGTCAGTGGGAGAAAATTCTAGGACTATAGCATTTTTGATGAATTCCGATTAAGTTTTAATACTGAGGCTTTCAAATTTTGGTAGCTTCTTAAATTTCTTGTTTATCCATTTGGATTGTTTGTAGCAGGGTGTGTTTATGTTGTTAATGATTGGGCACATATTATTTCCTGTTTTATGAATTATGGGTAATCTGTAAATGATAGCTACTGTAGGGTTGTCCGGTTTCAAACTTTGTTTCATTTCTTTTGTAATTATCATTGTATCGTTGATTGTTTTGTTTAACTGTCATACACATATTTAAAGGATCATATTTTATTTCCTATAATTCATCACTTGCCAGTAAATATGTCATTCTGGAAATGTAGTTCTGTTTGTTCATGATGACCATCTTATTTCATTTGTCTGCATTTGTATGGACAACATCTTTTTGACTTAGTGATTTAAGTATTTTCCCATATGGTTTTGGTTTACTGCTTTCCCTTTCCACTTTTTCTAAGATCTTCTCACATTTTCTTCTAATTGCTGATTTCTCTACAGTATTTAGACCTCAGTAGCTGCTTCAATGTCAACTGTGTAGTCTTCTATGTTATCAGAGAAATCTACGTAACTTTTTAACCCATTGTTTAAGAATGCTATTTCCACATGTGTGAAAGTTTCAATGGACAGATTTACTACTTGACTATGATATTGTTTGTTTATTTGCTTTTCATGCTTTTTACTTTCTTCAAGATAAAAGACAACAAAGATGCAGGCAAATAACTACTTTTTCCCCTATCAGTAATAAAACTTCATACAGAAAATTCACACATCATCCAAGAGCTACATATCTTTTCCAAAAAGTCTTCAAAGGACAAAGTATTACTTTGGCCCTACAAAACAAATTTAGTGCACACCTTTAGAAACCACATTCTACTAAGAAGAAACCCACAGACAAAAAATCATGTGTGTACTGGTTAAACTGCAAAGGCTGTGATAAAGTTTACATTGGAAAAACTAAACTGAATTTGAACATTAAGCTTAAAGAGTACTTTAGGAACATCAAGAACAAAGAAATAGACAAATTGGTGGTAGCGTACCATTTTTAGAATGATAATCACAATATAGAACAAGAAATCTACTTATTAAAAAGTGTTCAGTGTCTAAGGGCATTAACCACAAAGGAAAAAATATTCATAAAGAAATATAAAGGAAAACTGTTCAATTTCGTCACCACCTTTAAAGACAACCCAAACTTCAAGTTCATCAACATACAACAGAGACGCCCCATTGCCTCCAAGGAGTTTGGAGTTCACCAAATCAAAATTCATTGGTTGACACTAGCTGAGAATGTTAGTAAGGTCCTAATGATACCGTTCTAGATAAACACTAGCAGTATATGGAGCATTGAGTACTAGTTTGACTCAAAATTATATTAATTTTGTGCTTCATTGTATCATAGTCCTTACTCATAGGAATAACTACATAAGCTTTCTTCCAGGGTTTTCACTTATTCTGAAAGATAAATATTGGGTAACCCTAAGCTCTATGGACCCTGGGTTCATTTGAGCATCATTTTTTCCATTTCATTCATCGTCCCATATGCCTTATATTGGAGGATGCTATATTCAGAAAGAAATAATAATCAGTCATGTATATTATTTTGGTCACTCTGTCTCTGTTCCAGGATTCGTACCTTGTTAAGGACGCAACAGTCTACTACATTCAGAAGAAAGGCTGCCATATGGAACTCATATTTTCTAGTTCTTTTTCGTCCAAATGTGTTAATGCCATCCGGTGGCAGTTTATATTAATGTGCAGTCGATCCTTTCTCAGCTTTTTTATATTGACTAAAGGATGTTTGAAGGATGTAAGACTGCAACCAGTAAATGATGTGAAATGTGTAGCACTGTGCCTCTCTACAGAGTTTTACACATATTCCAAATTTTATTGGACTTCAGGTGCATTTGTGAAATAATTGGCTCTAAAGGTTCGGAGCTGCTTGACCTAGAACATTGGAAATATCCTGATGATTAACTGAAAGCTTTGGCTGTGTTTTACATAATCTTAACTCCAGATCTCATTAACACTTCATTATTATTTTAAAGTACAAACTAAATGTAATTTTATCATAATTTGAAACATTATTATTGTTAAAACTATGTTTCATGAAAGTTTTAAACACATTAATCTTTTTCAGAAATTGTAATGGAATCTATATTTATAAGCATAGCAACAAATGCAACTGTAAAAAGAAATAAAAAAATGAGTTAAATATTATTAGGAAGCAATTTACTTTAAAGAAAGCGTTGTACAGCTGGAAGTATTGCATGTATGCAGTAAGAAGAACAAGAAGAGTACAAGTAAGAGGGGCTGCGATGTTGTTGCTGTAGTGTATTTAAAATTATGTTAAATAATTTACTTATGAAATACAGTTATTTTCGAGTTATTTAAGTAATTTCTCATCTGCAATTACATTGAACACACTGAAATTACCAACAGGAAGTGGGTGGTTGGTGATATAACTGTTTTTTGTTTAAATTTCTGTACTACATATTGGCATTTGATAAAAGATCCACCATATTCTATCTAAAACTTGATAATGATATTTCTCCAGGAATATATGTTTTGAGGCTTTCTGAATCCAAAAATATTTATATTATAGCAGTATCATGTCTATCTACCAGTAACCCAAAAACAAGGTTACTATATTTGATTACTGTCTTTCCTAACCATGGCATGCCTGATGAAGTGACGGAAGGGAATAAAGGCAGTTGTACAGAAAATTACAATGGGTTTGCAAAACTGAAAAATTAACTTCACTTAATATTAGTGGCGAGTGTGAGAAAGTCTCTAGTGCCACCACCTTGTAAGGTAGGTTATGGTGTATTATTTGCTCGAGGTTCATGTTGGTTTCATTGATTATGTGCAAATACAGCTAGTGATAAGGTGAGCCAATGTGATCAATGATTTTGTGAATTTTGTAGTTAAAAAGAACTTGTACACTTCACTGTCCCTTCACTTGTGCTTCACTGTCCCTACGCTTCTTTCAAGTTTATACTTTAAAAAGAACTTGCTGTAAAACAGGAAGAGACCATCCTCCAATTATGCAAGAACTTAGAACTTGCTAGAGAAATTTCAAGGAGCCCTACTTACTCAACTGATTTGGAATGTAAATCGCCTGAGTTTAAGGTGGTGTCTAGGCCCAAGCATAGGAGGGAAAGACGACGCTCTGCTGGGTAGGAAGGCCATGTTCAGCTGAGCAATAAGTTTAGTGCATTAGGTACGATGACTGATACTCAGCCTCTGAAACCTCCCAAGCAAGATGGAGGTGCAGTGTTTGCCAATAGAAGTAGGGTGCTGTTGTTTGGTATTAGCCATGGGGGGAGGATGTCATCTTTACTCAAGGAGGATTTGGGGCAGAAGTATGATGTTGTGAACATTTTTAAGCCCAGTGCTGTTCTCGTTGATGTAACAAAGGATTTGGTAAAGCTTACTTCTAGTTACTTCCCCCTTTACCAAGGTGAATTATATTGTGGTAGTGTGTGAACCAGTAACAGCCTGGATAGAGATAGTAATTATAGGATTGAAAATGACCTAAAGCTCAACATCAAAAATTGCTGCCATACAAATGTGATGTTGCTGAGTCTCTTTTAATAGGCATGGTCTCTTTTTTCATCATTGTCACTGCATAGGCATTATTTTGGAGTAGAATATTTGCAAGAACATTTACAGAATTGCACGGTGTGTGTATAAGTAAAACAGGATGTAACCTTTAAAGAGTGGATGTTTCACAGTTTTGTTTTGAGCAGGATATTGAAACATGCAAAACTTCAAATTTGAAGAACTAATGTAATAGCTGGCAACTTTGAAAAGTTTTTGGTAAAGCTTGAAGTGTTGTTGCATTCATTATATAGACCAAAGAAAGATATACTAATTTTAAGTTGTCTCATAAGTAATGTCAATTTTCTTGATTTCGGTGTTTGGAAAATTTGTTGGGTTTCTTTGGTTTAGCAATGCCATTTGCAGGATGCCATAGCTAGTGTTGCATACATTACGAGCATGTATCAGTCTTCAGTTGTTAATAAACAATAACAAAATGGAGATAACAAAGTTTGAACGTATAATGCTTCCAAAACATTACTGGCAACAAGATTATAAAGACACTGCTACAGCTCGAAGAATATGTGAAGTGGAAGAAGATGTTGTTAGTGAGGTTGTGGCACAGTGATGGTTCCAACATTTTAACAATGGAGACGAGAACACTAAAGATTTACCACTTTTTGGAAGACCTTAGGTATGGAATATTGAGGATACATGCCAAGTTTTGTGAGAAAATCAGCAAAAGCTCCTGTAGTCTTTCGGAAGAACTTGGCGTATGAAAAGATGCCATACATCGCCACATTAAGACACTTGGAAAATCATACAGAAAATCATGAGATCTGTATCTCATGAACTGACACCTCAACAGGCTGAACATAGGATGGATATCTGTCAGCTTATCCGTAATACCTTGGATAATAGATTTGTCAGGAGAATTGTCACTTGTGATGAAAAATGGGTATATTACCGAAACCCTGGTGCCTCGAAACAGCGGCTTCATCCCCACCAACCTGCCAAAGTCATCGCTAAAAAAAAGTCAGTTTGGCCACAAAGGAATGTGTCTGGTGGAATTTAGAAGGTGTGATTCACCGAGAGTTTGCTCCAAATGGGCGGGCGATTGATGCGGATCTTTATTCTCAACAACTGGAACGAGTTCATAAAACTTTATGAAATTTTGAGATGGAGATACCCAGCATTAGTTAACCGAAATAGAGTTCTATTGTAACAAGACAATGCAGCACCCCATACTGCACGAATAACCATGGGAAAAATTCAGGAGTTGGGAGGAATCAAACCGCTACCACACCCAGTATACAGTCCTGATCTCGCACCATCAGATTATCAACTATTTCGATCCATGGCCCATTTTCTGCGTGGAAGAAATTTTGACAACTTTGAAGCAGTTCAAATGGGTGTCACCGAATTCTTCGTATCAAAAACCAGACTGGGACTATCGTGGGATAATAAACCTCGCAGAACGATGGCTCAAAGACTATAGAATCTAATGGTCTATACTTTGAAAATTAGTTAATTGCTTGTCAGAACACATTTCAAATAATTGTTTTTCTTAAAAAATGACGTTACTTATGAGGTAGTATCTGTATGTGGCAATATAAATATAGAATTTATAGTGCGCAGCTCGCGGAGAAGTCAGCTTATTGATAGATATCCTGGGTACCTATAATGTGCACACTGTTAACTTCCCTCACAAGAGTAACTTACACTTTGCAAACAGCAGTTAATATTCTTGTAAATGAAAGTATACTTGGTTATGCAATAGTATCTGCACTACTTAATGGGATTTTGGACTACTCATTATATGCCATTATGGATTTTGTACTCTCCCATATTTAAAGGTTTTATCACATTAAAGCAAGCGGCAAACAAGGCTCCCAAGCTTCTCGTACTACACCTGTTGAATTTTTCTTGATATAGATGATTGTTCATTGCGGATGTGTAGTGGTTGTTTTAATGGGGAAAAAATTGGAGGTGTGCACTCACATGAGTTCCTCTACTCACTCTTGCACAAACTATCCTTAAAAGCGCTTAATCCTTTACTGAATTCTCATGGCCACTCCCACTAAAACGCCTAGTTTTGGTGCTTTGTGGCACAGAGAATATCAGCACGGAATGTCCTGACACGGATATGGGTATTTCTGTATTTGTAAATCTCTGTGTGGATGTATAAACTAATAAATATAGCAAAATAATAGTAGAGCAGCGAACAAAGAAAAGAATAGGAAAAGAGAAAGGCTTGAATTGAAGAGATCCCGGGATGGATCCTTTAATAGTAAAAATATATACCTACATATAATTTTAGGTAGATTTTGAATATTTGGATGCAATGCAATGCCTTGCTACCTACTATGTACCAAGTAGAGAAAGTAACCTACTTTAACTTAATAAGTAGATGTTCACAGTTCAAGTGATAAGTTTTCTTTAATGTTAATGCTTTAGACAAAAGAGAATCAGTTTCAGACAATTTAACAATCTTTGGTTTCATAATGTTAAGAAAAGAAAGAAGGTATTGTACTGGACTGGCCTAGAAGCGAAAGGGATTCCATACACTGTTCAGACCCGGTCTGACTGCTGGGAGGAAGGTAAGTGATGGAATCACTCTACGGTCGTGCCGGAAAACAGGCGAGGGGATCTTTATCAGTGTGGATGGTCCTAATGAAAGCTGGAGGTTCTTCATCTCGGCTCCAGCTTTCTCTTGAAGTCACATGGATTTCGACCGCAGCCCCCTCCCCAATCAGGACAGATGACTACAACCCCATCCCCACCACGGAAATAGCAGTTACAGTGAGCAAAATCTCCACATAGCAGCGCCACACTCACGCATCGCCATGAAAGACCAAGGTGAAATTTAATGGAGGAAAGTATCCAACCCAGTATTCGCTTAATACACAAGAAAAACCACCAACAAACCTTTGGTTTAATTGTTCGGTCACAGGGCATCCAACCCTGGATCTCTCGATTGCGAGTCCCAAGCTTTTCCGCCAGAGTCAACCCACCTGTTAAGAAACTATTTGCATCATAAGTAGATTTATTCATTTCTGATTTGGGTGTTTAAGTAGCTTTTCAAAGTTATATCACAAGTTTGTATCAAATTTTATTTATAAAAACTTCAATGTTTGGGAACGGAATTCTCATATCAAATTGAAATACCTTTATTCAATAAGAATTTTATTCTTTCTTTATTATTCTCTTGTTCTATTCATTTCTCTTTATTCTACATTAATTGTGTAAAAGGAGTAAACTATCAGAGCAAAGAAGTAGATCTCTGTAAAATACTATTTATGCCACCATTTTTGTTACATTACACTTTATATAAATGTTCGTTATTATAGGTTTAAATTTAAAACTACTTTTGTTCTTGAACTTCTCTCCTACGTGTGGTTAGTATCAGAAGTGTTGTGTTCTACCCAAACATTTGATGTCAAAATTTCGCAAAAGTTACACGTTCTGAAATTCCTAAAAACAAAAAACAAAAAAACAAACAAAAAAAAACAAAAGCAATTTTTGCAGAAAAAAAGTCTGTGTATGTCTGTGAATAATATAACTCAAATACGAAAATTAGGATGTATGTATATGAAACTTGGTATTTAGGTTTAATGGATTTCAAGGATGCTACACGAAGATTTTAAAGAAAGTCTTCCATGAACAATGCCTCACATAAAACATTGTTCAGAAATGTGTGTTTGGAGGAATTTAGTAACAGTGACGTAAAAATTAATATAAAAATTATTTGTGGTTGGTTTATTGACACTCGTCACTTACTTTT
>JAUKNK010000402.1:602500-687500 GCA_030765055.1 Mantis religiosa
GGTGGTGGTGGTGGTGGTGGTGGTGGTGGTGGTGGTGGTGGTGGTGGTGGTGGTGGTGGTGGTGGTGGTGGTGGTGGTGGTGGTGGTGGTGGTGGTGGTGGTGGTGGTGGTGGTGGTGGTGGTGGTGGTGGTGGTGGTGGTGGTGGTGGTGGTGGTGGTGGTGGTGGTGGTGGTGGTGGTGGTGGTGGTGGTGGTGGTGGTGGTGGTGGTGGTGGTGGTGGTGGTGGTGGTGGTGGTGGTGGTGGTGGTGGTGGTGGTGGTGGTGGTGGTGGTGGTGGTGGTGGTGGTGGTGGTGGTGGTGGTGGTGGTGGTGGTGGTGGTGGTGGTGGTGGTGGTGGTGGTGGTGGTGGTGGTGGTGGTGGTGGTGGTGGTGGTGGTGGTGGTGGTGGTGGTGGTGGTGGTGGTGGTGGTGGTGGTGGTGGTCGTGGTCGTGGTCGTGGTCGTGGTGGTGGTCGTGGTCGTGGTCGTGGTCGTGGTGGTGGTCGTGGTCGTGGTCGTGGTCGTGGTCGTGGTCGTAATAGTGGTCGTAATAGTAATAATAATAATAATAATAATAATAATAATAATAATAATAATAATAATAATAATAATAATAATAATAATAATAATAATAATAATAATAATAATAATAGTAATAGTAATAATAATAATAATAATAATAATAATAATAATAATAATAATAATAATAATAATAATAATAATAATAATAATAATAATAATAATAATAATAATAATAATAATAATAATAATAATAATAATAATAATAATAATAATAATAATAATAATAATAATAATAATAATAATAATAATAATAATAATAATAATAATAATAATAATAATAATAATAATAATAATAATAATAATAATAATAATAATAATAATAATAATAATAATAATAATAATAATAATAATAATAATAATAATAATAATAATAATAATAATAATAATAATAATAATAATAATAATAATAATAATAATAATAATAATCGTCATGAAAATTACGATGACAATTTTGATTACAATATTCCACGTATGCTTAATGTATTTTCGTAACAACTAACATGAATATTTAAATTTTCTCGAAGTACCATGTTAAGTGCTTTTCATTCTGAGTAACTTTGGTATCATTTGTAGACCATGAAAAATAAAATAAATGTTACTGAAGACATAATGCTACGTTGTTAAAACACACAATGTAAATAACCCCGTGGTGCAATAGCCATTTCCTGTCCAAGGCCAACCGCCTGGTCGCTGCATTTCCTATCTCTGGAAAACTTCATGCGTCTCCGGATTGCGTGCAGTAATGGAGGGTGGGACTTGGTTAGTGGTCAATACATGTGCTCTTCGCAGCAAGAGTCCGTTACTTATCAGTCAAGTAGCTCCTTAGTTAGCTCCTCAGGGACCTTAAGAGGCTCAGAATGCACACAGATTTTGTCAAATGAATGATTCTACAACATTTACAAATGCAAGATATTCTTTGTTATTGTTTTGAATGTTGAGAAAAAGTAGGGAAATTCAAAGTCATCGCAAAGTGAAGAATATGACTTTCATACCTACTGTAAAGGAGATGATTACTGCAATTGTTTATTTTGATTAACATGAAGCTTCTTCTTTAATGCTTACCCTCCTCATAGGGAGAAGTTATACCCCAAAGACCCACAAATGAGTGCATGGGAAGATGCCTTTTGAAAGCAGAGATGGGTGATCAGCCCGATACCTGGTGTGAGAGTGAGGAATTAATGACATAGAATGAGCATGAAATGAATGAACGGAACTGTCACAATGGAGCGATTGGTGAAATGATGGCGGGGGAAATGGGAGATCTCAGAGAAAACTCACCCCTGCGTCGATTCCACATACCGTCACTTTGGATTGAACCCAGACCACCCTGGTGAGAGTGAAACGTTCTAACCGCTCAACCACCAACTTGAAGCTAGTGGAAAAATAGGCGTTTATAAGATTAGGTTTAAAAGAATGGGTAGAGAGTTTAACATGCTGTGACTTTGTGGGTTCGTAAAATTAAAAGTCTAGTTTGCGGAAATTCAAACTGCTCTTTATTTCAGGTCTGGCGACAATATCAACCTTTTATCTAAGAATTATTTCAAACTAACTAATAAAGTTTAGAAAAACATGCGACGGCAGCATTCAAATGTTTATACATTGTAAGAAGCTCTTGCGATCGAAACAAAAGAAAGGAACATCAGTAAAGTAATCATAACACTCAAGCAAGTACATATGTTGCGTGGTCTTGTGACTATCTAAACTTATTTGATATGGCTCTCTGATTACTATAGATACATGATTATAACACCTTCAGTAACTTTAACGGAAGAACATTCAGGATGCGCATTTATATCTTTTTATGCCAAAGTGTGAAAATGCGATATTTAATCACTTCCAGTGAATCATCAAAAATTGGTTTTGTAAAAACTTCGGTATATTTGTTGTGAACAGCATAACTTAAAAAAAATTGGGAAAACACTAACAAGGGAACTATGTGTCACAAACCGGATGCGGGGTGTAGCTGGAAGTGCCCGAAAATGAGACCAGAATACGTAGGAACATATAGGCGTAATAACACAGCACAATACAGTACAGTGCGGAAGGGATTGTTTACCCCTGCGGGCAACGGTCTTCACATGGTACACATAAGGAGCGCCGGCATAGAGCTCACGAAGGATGTCCAACAGTTACTTGCAAGTGGCCGTATGCATATCCGCAGCATATTTTTGGTGTACAGGTCTCACATAGAGCAGAGATGATGCCATCAAACTCTCAAGTGAATACAGGTATGAGCATAGTGATAGTTCCCTTGTAAATTATATACCAGTTCTAACGAGTTTGATTATCATGTCAACTGTTTAAGATATTTATAATATTAATAAAATGCATATTTTTAATTCTCTGCACATATCGAATGTAGAAATCATTCTGAATCTCTCTCTCTCTCTCTCTCTCTCTCTCTCTCTCTCTCTCTCTCTCTCTCTCTCTCTCTCTCTCTCTCTCTCTCTCTCTCTCTCTCTCTCTCTCTCTCTGTCTCTGTCTCTCCTCTTTTTTGTGCTATTGTGTATAACTGGCAAACCACTAGAAATAGCTAGAAATAGACAAACGTTTAGCACATGGAACATTTCGATCCGTTTAAATTCAGCATTTATGTAAAAACGTTTATTACAACACTTCCGAAGTACATATTGCAATTGGTTTCAATTTCTCAATACTGCATGCAGTTTATGAAGATATATGTTTGTTGTTTCTTGTGTTGCTCACGTAAATTATGAAATTTCGAAACATAAAGCGGCGTTATTTTAAAGATTCAACTAAAGTTTCAGTCACCTGTAACCAAAGTACACTCGTTTCTATTTATGCCGCTATCGCAGGTTTCAGAAGCATTCTACGGGTCTTCACATTTGGATTACTGTCTGCGCACCACAAGAAGGTAAACGGTGCCTAGAGAGGAAGAGAAGCTTGAACTGTTTATCTGCTCTGGTAGTGGATCTGTTTACCACGAAATGAGTGTATGAGTCACCCGTGCTGCTGTAGGAACCCTGCCCTCTGCACTGCTGTGGCTCCTTGGTTCGGCCACCCTCTGTCTCCCCTCACCTCATCCCTCCTCTCGGGGTGCTCCACTTGGGGGCATAGGCACAATGGGCAGAGCATGGTGGAGTACGTACCGAATCCCCTCCGTAGTCAAATCCTAATCCTAATCCACCCATGCTAGCGGATCTAATGCTCGTTTCAATAACTGCAGTGATAGGTATTATGTATGTATGGGTGAGTTATGTGCAGGGCTAACACATTATATCCGCTGAAGTTCAATTCAAGTTAAAGGCAATGCGACTAGTCTGTATGACGTCATTACTGCAGAAAGGTTCTCAGGGATGAACAGGATGAACTGTGGCTCCAGTTTGGTAAGATAGCTGTGCTGTACGGATGAGGTTGTGTTGGCTCTGTGCTTTGCATAACAGTTCAACGATGTCTTCAAACACAGGTGAAGATAAATTAAATGAGTTGTTGAAAGAATTTGGTAGATGTCATCTTATGTTGAATGGTGAAGATATGCGATGCAAGTTATGTTATTTACAAATCAGGTATTGTAAATAGAAGCAAAAATTGTTGAAGCACACTTTTGAACTAAAAGACATAAAGCACCTGTTGCAACATTAAATAAAAAAGAAGAAAATTTACCACCTCAATCAGAATTCTCTAAAATGATGGTGTGGCCCAGTATACCATTTCACAAAGTAGAATATAAAGAATTTAAAAACTTCACTAAAAATATACCAAGTGTGATACTCCGAGTGCAACAAATTTACGAAAATAATATGTACTTAACTGAATGTTACAATAATGTATCTCGGAAATATGCAAATCTATGCGTGAAGATAAAATTTGAATTTCCATAGATGAAACCCAGGATTCTGTGGGTCTAGAGCTACCTGCCAGCAGCCCGACTTCAGGTCAAGGGTCGAGAAACACTGTGCACCAGCTGGCCTGTCCAGGGTGTCGTCAATCCGGGGTAAGGGAAAACAGTCCTTCCGGATGACAGCGTTCATCTTCCTGTAGTTCAAGCAGAAGCGTAGCTTGCCGTTCTTCTTTGTCACCAGAACTACAGGGGAACACCAAGGGATGTCACACTCTTCAATCACTCCCCTGGATCTCATGTTCTCCAACATGTTTCGTACCGCAGCTTGTTTCGCCAGGGGAACGCATCTAGGTGGTTGCCGAAATGGCCGGGCGTCTCCGGTGTCGATGCAGTGAAGCACGTTCCGTGCGGCCCTAGTCACTGTTACCTTAGCTGAAGACGCGCTGTTATCGTCTCAGCAGTTGCCGAACATTCTCCAGCTGTTCTGCGGTCAGGTGGTCGGCTGCCCTCTCCAGTAACCTTTCCAGCCGGGGCCTCAGTTGTTGCCTCAGCACCGGCTCCTGTGTCTTGTCGATTGCTGTCACGCTGACCACGGGCTCGCACGTCCCCAACTCCGTCCAAGCCTGGATGTCGTTATCGGTGTCCGTCAGGTTGAGCAGCCTCACTGGCACCTCCTCTCGGCATGGAGAGGCTAAACATAGCCCGTGTACGGGCGTCTTCTGGTCCAGCATCATGTTTCTGTTTCGCTGGCCTTCCAGTCGCGCCCTTACCACCACCTTGCTTCTTGCGGGGACAACCACGTCTTCCTTGAAGACGATCCTGCAGACTCCAAGGCGCTCATCGGGTTGCCGGAGTATGCCCTCTTCTCCATTGAGCCGCAGGACCTTCCTGCCGATGTCGACCATCGCCTCGTGGCTCCTGAGGGCATCCAGTCCTAGTATCAGCTCCTGAGCCACCTCCGCGACGAACAGCCACAGACGTACGGCACTCCGCCCAAAGGTCAACCTCCAGCAGGGCCTCCTTCTCCACAGGCAAGATGTCACCCGACGCCGTCACCAGCTGGTATGGTCGGCTTGGTTTCCTCGACGGCAAACCCCTAGCTATGTCAGGTCTGATAATGGTCACGGCTGCCCCGGTATCTACGAGCAGATGAGGCTGTCATCCATCCGTCGGCTGACGGCGCGCAGTGTGACTCAGGGGATGGTGATGTGGCCGCCGATGTGCCTTTCGCCATGCCGGGCCTTACTCGCTCTTCCGGCTGCTCTTCCTGATGTCGGCAATCTCTGTCTAGATGTCCCGGCTGTCCACACCCCCAACACACGCCACTAAGTCCTCGCCGGCGTCCCTCGACTGGCCTTCGGTCTCCCGTGTAGCGGATACTCCTGGTTCTCGACGTCGGGGTAGCCGTCGCCCTGGCCGCCTCCATCCTCAATCTGCCGTTAACGCCTCATGGATGGTTTTATAATCGCCGAGCATTAGGCGCTGACGTATCTCGGTGTCTCGTACCCTGTCAACAAAGGTGTAGGCGGTTTCCTGAGATACGAATTCTGGTGGGAGGTCGACTAAGACTTTGCTAGCCAGCTGTTCAATTGCCAGGGCGAACTGCTGCAGCGTCTCCCCTCGCTGTTGCAACCTTGACTTCAGCTGACTGCGGTAGGCTGCAGCTAGTTGGTGGTTCCCGAAACGGTTTTCCTGGGCTTCCCAGATGTCTTTGGGCGCCGCCGCTGCCTGGACCGCGTTCAGGACTGCTGCGGCCCGTCCCTGGAGGCTGGCTATTAGCTGTGTGGCCTCTTCTTTTGGTGACTATTTGTTGTGTTTTGCCACTGTGTCGAATTGACGGCGGAAGTCCTCGAACGTTGTCGCGCCGTCGTATTTAGGAGGTTTGACGCGCGCAGATGTTGTGTCGCGTCTCGGCGCGTTAACCTTCAAGTCCTTTAACCTCCTGCCGACGATGTCCTCTACCATGGCATTCAGGGACTTGGTGTTGCTGTCCGCCTTTCCCTCCAGGTAGTTAACCCGGCTTGCCAGGTCATCGACGCGCTCACCCAACTCCATGACATCCTCTTTACGCCAGCCAACTGCTCCTCAAATTTGGCGGCGAGGGCTTCGTTTGCAGCCTTCATTTCCGTGGTCAATTTGGCCATTCTCGTAGTCATCGTCGCGGCCAAGTTGCCATTAGCTGTTTCCATCTTTGCGGACAGATTGTTATTTGCCACCTCCAACTTCTCTAGAATATGTGCGTATGCAGCCTCCATCATCGTAATACCCCACTCCTGACACCAATTGTGACTTTGTGGGTTTGAAGGATTAAAAATCAAGTTTGCAGAAATTCAAAACGTTCTTTATTTCCGTAGAAATACACTTGGTACACTTGCAGATTACAGCAGAATTACGTAACACACACAATTACAATCCATCAGTTCGTCTTTCACAGGTCCACACTGCACTCAGTACTCGGTTCCTTGCCGTAAACTGAAACTCTGCACGCACACACTCCTATTTATACGCGAGTCAGTGACCCTGGACCTGAAGTCGGGCTCCTGGTAGGTGGCTCTAGACCCAAGACAAAAGGATAAGACTGGATTCTCGACAGGCCAAGGGCTTTGGTAGTTCACAGTTCTGCTCTTTGGCCTCTGCAATGTACCAGCTAGCTTCCAACGCCTTATGGAGTCGGCAATGAGAGAACTGACTTATAACGCCTGCCTGCTATACCTGGACGACATCATCATCGTCGGCAAGGTGTTTGAAGACCATCTCGAAAACCTGAGAAAGGTTTTACAGAGACTGCAGGCGACCAATCTGAAGCTGAACGTGAAGTGCCAGCTCTTGCGCAAGGAAGTCAACTACCTGGGCCACATAGTCTCACCAACTGGAGTGGTCACAGACGCGGAGAAGACACAGGCCGTGATAGATTGGCCTCGCCCAAAGGATAAGAGAGAAATTTGGAGCTTCCTGGGGCTGTGCAGTTATTAACGCCGTTTCATAAAGGGGTTCTCCAACTTCGCCAAACCCCTCGCCTGCCTGACAGAATAACACCGGCCGTATGTGCGGACGAAGGACACCGAAGTCACTTTCCAGCAGCTGAAGAAAACAGTTTGCAGTGCTTCTTCTATTTTGGGATTACCTCAACCAGGCAGCGCCTTCATTGTGGACACCGACGCCAGCGACCACTGCATTGGAGGCATACTATTCCAAGTCCAGGACGGCCACGAGTGAGTGATAGCTTACTATACCAAGACGCTATCCAAGGCAGAGAAGAACTACTGCGTCACCCGGCAACAGTCACTGCTGGTGGTAAAGACCTTGGAGCACCTCCACAAGTACCTGTACGGTTCGCCATTCCACCTGAGGACCGACCATTCCGCCCTAACCTGGCTACTTAGCTTTAGGAACCTGGAAGGCCAGGCAGCCCTTTGGGTCCAGATGAACTGCAACTCATGCGATGTAGAGTCAATACTCGGAACATGACTACAAGAAACATACTTTTCTGAGTTCCATCCTTCTTCACTTCCATGGTAAACTGTATTTGAGGTCGAAGGCTGTTGGGATGCACAAGAAAGCTTGGCAAAGTTTCTGATCCATGTGGCAAAATTACAAAAGTGTCGTACACGTATCTATAGAAATGAGATGGTAGTGGAGCTGTGGTAAGTATTTCATGTTCTAGGTGTTCCATATAGATATTAGCTATAGCTGGTGACAAAGGGGAGCCCATTGCTACTCTGTCTACTTGTCCATAGTCTACTTGTTCTTGTTTGTACCTACAAACAAGAAGAAAGTGGATGTCAGGGTATGTCGGAAAAGCTCTGCGATATCAGCCGGAAAATGCTCCTTCAGAAGTTGGATGGCTTCCTGAAGTGGTACCCTCATAAATAAAGAAACCACGTCGAAGCTGACAAGAAGATCAGAAGGGCCAATGGTAATGTTCTTAAGTGTATGCACAACATGTGTGGAGTTACTCACACGATGTGGGCAATCCCCTACCAGAGGTTGTTACAGATCAGCCAGTTGACGTGCCAGCTCCTGGCGTCCACAATGGGGCGTAAAGGAATGTTTGGCTTGTGGATCTTTGGGAGTCCATACATTCTAGGAGGCCTGAAACCTGATGGTGATATCGCCTTCTTAATTTCTGAAGTAAGGCAGGATCTTTTAATAAGTTGTATAGTCTGACATTCGATGGAAGAGGCAGGATTCTTATCGATGATCCTGTAAGCCGAATCACCTAAGAGCTGCTCCTTTTTTTCTAAGTATTGGGCTGTGGAGAGGATCACAGTGGCATCACCCTTGTCCGCCGGCAAGACAACCAAGTTTTCATCGTTCCGAAGACTCTTAAGTGCTAAACTTTCATCTCGGTCACTATTGGGCCTAGGAAGTGTGTTGTGAGTGACACCGGCGGCCACCGCAGTGAGTATTTCTTCGGCACTATCTAACGTAAGTTTCTGAATAGCAGATTCCACCCCGCTGATGATATCAGTAACTGGAACATAACTCGGATTTGGCTCGAAGTTTAGACCTTTCGACAAAACGGAGATAGTGGGTTCGTCCAATTCCTGGTTCGTGAGGTTGACTATGATGCGACTGGAAGGTTGCACCAGTGAATCGAACACCTTCATCTGTTGCTTGGTACTCCGGAGAAGCATGGTTTGACCTTGTGCAAAGGTGGAGGTGTCCACCCTATCCCAATCCATTGGAGAGAGTTTCAAGGAGATCTGCCAGAAGAAAGGCAGATGATGATGGGAGAGATGCACACTCCCGAAACTTCAATTTCTAATCGTTTTTTCACCTGGCTTGCTTCCCGAGAATAACTTGAGCAAAGAAGTTTTTTCTTGTTGCAATAATTCTCTATAAATCAGTGTGATAATCATTGTTTGGCTTTTTGAAGAGTTATTGTATCTGGCATACGCACCAATTCTGAAATAAAAGTCCCTAACTTGGGAAATAAATAACTATATGGGGGTTAGACAAACTACTATATGACTACCAGAAGAAGATGGACTACGAGAGGCACTTAATCTATTAATTGGGTCACGTAGTAGATTTATTTACTACATCATGTATGTATGTGAATCACCAATGTTGCCGCTTTTAATACTTGTACTGCGTTCCCCTCACAAGAATGTGGCTATAATGAATGAGTTTGACAGCAACAACTCTAGTGGTGCCCTACAAAGGTTATGGAAAATTTCAGTATAACAAGGAATAGGTCTTTTAGAAAGCCGGCTCCTATGCTAGCAATGCTGTGATACTTGTATGCCTTGTCGCCCAACTTAAGGTCTCGTATTCCAGCATTGCTAGCACAAGAGCGTGATTTCTAAGGGGCTTAAACCTTGTTTGATATTTCAAAACCCTAGCCGTAAACTTTCTCAGAAGACATCAGTGCTATTGATGTCAAACACATTCCTTACAGTTACATTCTCATGAGGGGAACACAGTAAGCAATACAGATAGTAGCTCTATGTATGACATCATTGTGAGGTGCAATGTGCTATTTTTCTCTTTATCCTTCCATGGAGTAGAACATCCTTCAGATGTTTTCTGTTCAGAGGCTTACAGTATGACCTGACTGTGCACCTCTTGCTTGCCCTCAGGACTGTCTTCAGAACTGAGTTATTTAAACTGAAACAAGGGTCATTGACTAAAGTGAGTGAATATCTTCTTTTGGATGGAAGAACTTTTGTCAATTTTCTGTTCTCAGAAACATGTCTATTGATTACGATTAAAATGCTGCATATTTGAGACACGGCAATTTTGAATTTTTGGGGAAAAGGCGATAAACACCTCTTTAATTTCCTGATTATTTAACTAAGAAACCAGGTTATCATAGATTAAAAACATCAGGTTAAAAGAGAACGTGGAGCTCATAAAATACGCAACTGCCGCAATTTCTACTTCCCTCGTATCAGCTATTTTCGAAACATTTCATCCTATATAACAATTGTTATGCACATTTAACAGTCTCAAAATTGCTCGTTGCATAATTTCATAAGAAACCTAGTATTTTATTTATTTAGTTTTAATACTTTAACGTCCTTTAACTGGATAATCATATTGGGCAGTAAATGAAACGGGTGATACCATCACACCAGTCTAGAGCGACTAGAACATAAGATTTACCCGACAATCGTCTTATTAAGATAAGGGAATACCCTGTAAAAAGTCCTATTGAGAAAACTATCTTGATCTCGATTGAAAATCGCTTCTGCGGTGCCCAACTTGCGCTCATATGAGCAAAGGTGGATTTTTTTCACTTCACCCCACCTCCTCATGAAAGCATTTCCCTTTTTCTCGCTCTCTCTACATAATGGAACGTTGAGTCTTATATTTGCAGACAGTGGGTGGAGGTAAACCCTCCTTCCCATTACGCGGCAAGGTTGGCCAAGATCTCTTCACTGGGAGTCAGACACGCTACCACCAAACTATGGAGGCGGGTTCCAGTTTAAATCATTTATAACCAATTTGCCTGATAACGATACGCAATGGAGCAATCGTGCTTTATATGAGTTGCGAAATTGTGAGAACCAGAGAGATTATGTCAGTGTACGGGAGTACGGGATCAATGTTTATTGCCTCTAACACGTGCTTAGTAAGCACAAACGTGTTACATTCCATTTAAAAAGTTGATATTGAGATGTCATCAGGAATGCAAGTTTTGAGGACACCAGAACAGAAGGAAAAAAACTTAAAAATAAATGTCTGCGTACGCGCTCCAGAACCCAAATATTGGAGGAATATAAAATGTAGGATTTAATTTCGTTATCTTTCAAGGATGCGAAATGAAGACTTTCAATAAAATCGTCCGAAAATGGCTTCAATAATTTGAATTTAAACACTACATATTTAAGATAGCTGCATAACAAATAGAATGCCTATTGTGAATTTTCTGAGGATAAACCCTGAAGTTTGCTTTACTGGAAGTGAAGTCCGTATAACTATTCTAAACCTAACAGATAAACGAAAAGTTACTGCACAAGTAACTCGTTAAAATACACAAATAATGTCAATTATAATAATGTATTGCAAAGTTAACTAATTATGATATATTATTTGTTAGTGATTAAAATTATCAGATACTTACTTAAAGGTATGTAATTTTTAACTTCTAAGATCCTATTCCCTTTTTCATTCAAGGAGAACTAACACTTCAAATGTATCAATTAGTGGTTCGTTTTCAAATATCTGATTGCTGCTTATATCACTTTATCCCAGGTATAAGAACAAAAGTGTGCAATTAAAGGTCTTTCTATAGACTTTATCCAAAGAAACAAGACAAAAACAAGCTTTTCTGAGAACAATTTGTAGAAGATTGGGTGGAGAAAGTAATGTGAATGTAATATATTACATATGTTTTTAGTTTTACTAACATGATAAAAATACATCCCTGATTAATTATTAAAAGCAAATAATTCAACGTAGATTTTTGGACCCCCCCCCCCCCCCCGGAAATTGACTTCTGAATACGTGCCTGTGTCATTGGAATAGTTAGATACTACTTATAGAGCTACAGAAGCATTACCAGGATAATTTGTCATTCAGATAATCTTGTACAGAATAAAAAGATTTTGAGCAATGTACTCACTAACAGCTATTTTAAAAGCACTGAAATTATCAACTTTTTCTTTAAGAACATTAGGAAGTGCGTCAAATATTTTGATAGTTTCATAATGCACACCTTTCTGGAAGCAAGAAAGTTTAGCACTGGGGTAATGGATATTATACTTTTGTCTAGTTTTTATTTTGTGAATTACATTATTTGTTGCAAATAAGGCACGATTGCATACAAAGAATTTTAGGATCGAGAATATATATATGCAAGGAAGCGTTAATATCTTCAATCTTGTAAAAAGATCTTTACAGGTGCATCTGTTGTAGGTGTTAGTAATGATTCTTATAAGAAACATACTACTTTTGGAATTTCTCTTGCAAATGAAGATGTGATACTGACTTATTTACACGAAAAATCAAAAGACACAGGTTTCAATAATAACTTTACGACCAAGGCCACCAGCTACTATTTTTTTGGCAAGTTAACAATTTGACAAACAAGTGCTTTAGAGAGCATGCACGGAAAAATTACATAAAGTACAATGCTTACTGAGGGTCAACAAAGTGCACCTGCCCTATTAGATTTGTGTATTCTAATTATAATAAGATTAGCATATCATGTCAATACTTCTAGTAAGTAGCTGATGCTCATAAAATATGTAGAAGACACCTCCATTTCATCAGAATGATTCCATTCAAAACAGTGGCAGGTATAACAATAAAGCAAACAGAAGGAATAGGATGCAAGGTGAATGCAATTGCTTTAAGAATATGAATGATATATACATCTAAAGCTACATTGTTCTTTTATTAAAATATTTAATAATTATCAATATAATCACATACAGAGTTCTGTAACTTTCTAAAATAAATGGTAACTATACTGAAATTTTAATTCTTTCAATGGATGCACTCTACTGCACCAGTGATTAAGCCAAAGTTATCACAAAGCTTTGTATTACTTTATTAGAGTGATATTTCAAAGAAATAAATACTTATAGAAATTAACTAAACTTTTAAACAATAACTTATAAAACATTAAAACACTTTTGTTGCACACAACTTGCTTAAATGTAGTTTGAAAATAAAATGGTATGTAAAAACTTAACACATCTTAAGCAGAATAATTGTGTCTATCATACACTGCACTTTACTGCTCAGTTATTGGCTTTATGTTAAAGTTTGCAGCAATTCGACTCTTTCTAGGACGAACCATCAATGGTTTTTGTGCCACAACGTTAGGTGCTGCATGTACACTCTCATTTTCCTGAAAGAAAATAGAAATTATAGGAAATAATTATATAAATTAAATATCCTGATTAATATGACTGCTGATTGATTGATGATCAATTTTTCCTTTTAATTTTAATTTAAAGTAATGAGGAACTCATTAGAAATATATATCACCCCAACCATCTTTAAGCTGTATTTCAGCTAATACCACTGTCTTCAAACATGATGATTTTATTTATACTCTATAAAGAGAATGCAGAAAAATTATACTGTACATACAGTTTCTGAATTTTCATTCTAAACTTGTGTTGTGTATATATTTATTGTATAATTTTTAGTAATAAGTACTTGATGTGTCCTATATGATGTACTATGCTCAAAAGGATGAATAAATGCTACTACTACTGCTACTGCTACTGATAATGATGATGATGATGTTGATGACGACGATGATGGTGATGATAATAATAAGAAGAAGGATGATGATGATGATTATGATGATGATGATGATGATGATGATGATGATGATGATGATGATGATGATGATGATGATGATGATGATGATGATGATGATGATGATGATGATGATGATGATGATGATGATGATGATGATGATGATGATGATGATGATGATGATGATGATGAAAGTTTTTAGTAAAACAAAAGAATAAACATATACATAGCATTACATTTGAGGTAGATTTGCAGCATTTTATGTAGTCTGGTGTTTCTTGGAGATTTCAGGAATTGTATGTTTTTAGCAGCCTTTTCATATAAATAACTTTTAAATTTGAACCAATTTCAAACAAATTACATTCCCTTAGCATTTAATAACATTTGTTTATGCAGCCCTAGCATCAAAACACACTTATTATGATGCTGTAATTGGCCTAATTCTGATTTGACATAAATACCTAGCAATAAGTATGTACTGATCTAACACATTTTACAGTTCACCATCTACAAAACTTTCATATATTTTTTCATAAATTTCTTTTGAATTTTGTGGAATTAATAAACCCATATACAACCATATTTTCAATACAATTTCTTTTATAATTACCAACCATTTTTCTTTAAAAATTATCAAATCAACAAAATAGCATTTCCTTAGCAAACAATTACTTCATACTCGTATATTATATAATCTCTTGGCTCTAATACATAAGGTTACATTTTTACAAACTTATCAGTTATTTGTACATAATTTAGTGCTAGAACTGCATAAAACATTGTATGTGACATGCGTATCACCTTCATTGTGAACACTCATGAAATTTAGTGCATTAGCAACTGCTCATATGCTGAACATTTACTCTTGTCACAATAACCAAACTCATACACTATGTACAAGAACAACAATTATAAAGTACTTCCACTTACTTCTTTGTCATATTTGTACATCCATGTGATTGTTATGAAAATATAGATTTTATTTATTTTTAACAGTAGCTTTATTACTGTTTTAATTTCTGAGCTCAGGAAACTTGACTTTTCAAGTGCATGCTGATGGATCTGACAGGTGTAAACTATGCAAAAAATGAAAATTGCAATTTCAAACTTGAGTACATGAGATTTAATTCTCAATAACCTATAATCATCCTTGTTGCTGCTGTGTGGAGATGGTCAGATGTGTCATTCACAAGGTCACTTGAGTCAGCAAATCAGTAAGTAAAATAAGGCAGAAGTTAACTAAAACAAACCTAAGTTTGCACCTTCAGGACCCTTGTCATTGCACACGTAGAAATACTTTGTTTGCACATACACAATTTCTATAGCAATTAGATGTGTAAACCAGGTACAATATTAACATAAAACTAAAGTATCTGAATTAAGATTGAAGAAGTGATATTAACAGAAAAAGAATTATTATCTATGCAAACCATCTGTTTTGCTGCAGTATGAGGAATGCTATACTCAAATCAATTCATTGTTTGAGAATGTGATAATAAACTACTGTGTCTTCAGCAATCATAAATACTAAAAAGACATACCTTTAAACATTTGAAAGGAGTTGATTAATGCAACATAAGTAGCTTTATGATAAAAAGTTTTGCATCATCTTAGATATTCGTTCGTTCGTCCGTTCGTCCGTCCGTCCGTCCGTCCGTCCGTCCATCCATCCATCCATCCATCCATCCATCCATCCATCCATCCATCCATCCATCCATCCATCCATCCATCCATCCATCCATCCATCCATCCATCCGTTCGTTCATTCGTTTGTTCATTTGTTTGTTCGTTCAATTTGTTCATTTGTTCATTCATTCATTCATTCATTGATTCATTAATTGATTCATTAATTGATTCATTCAATGACTTATTGATTCATTCATTGATTCATTCATTGATTCATTCATTGATTCATTCACTGATTCATTGATTGATTTATTTATTTATTTATTTATTTGTTTATTCATTCATTCATTCATTCATTTTAGTGCCAAGCTGTTGCATAAATTGCATCTACTGGAATTTATCATAACCACTTATCCAGTAGATGTCTAACTACCAAGGCCGTGCCTTGGCTCAGTGGTTAGACTGCTTGGCTCTCACCAAGGCGACCCGGGTTCGATCCCAGGCGACTGCAAAGTGAGATTTATACTTAATATTCCGATGCTGAGACAAGTTTTTTCTGGGTACTCAAGATTCCTCTGATCTCATTCCACCGGTGCTTCATCTTCATCCATACCGGCAGCACAAAAATTGACCAAATAAATTGCATAAAATTTCTTGGCATTTATATTGACAAAAATCTAACTTATAATGATCATGTAGACATACTCAGTAAAAAGTTGTGTGCTAATATATATTTGCTAAGAAACTTGTCTTACAAACTAGAAAGAGAAGTACTAAAAATGGCATACTATGGGTTAATCCACTGTCACATTGAATATGGTATCGAAATATGGGGGGCAACTAGTAACCTAAAATTAAATAGAATTCTTATCCTACTGAAAAAAAGCTTGAGATGTATTTTTAATCTAACAAATCGACAATCTGTAAAAGAAGTATTCAAACAACAGAAGATACTAACCGTGATATCTTTGTATGTATATAAGGTTATTCTATTAATAAAAACAAAAGGAGAGTTTACTCTACTAAATAAAGATCATTACTCATATAACACTAGAGGAACTAATAATTATCATAGAGATTATAAGGCTAAAACATCAAGCAAGAAAGACCCATACAATGCAGGTATCATTATGTTTAATAAACTTCCCAATTATATTAAATTAGCACAAGGAAATACTTTTAAACAACACTTGAAAAAATACCTAATTGAAAAATGTCTGTACAATTTAATTGATTTGTAAATATAGTAGTTATATTAAGTGAATTGTAATTAAGAATAACTAGTATTAAGTGAAGTGTAAATATAATTTTAAGTTGATTGACATTGTAAACTAAATATGTGTAAAATTTGTATTGTATGTATAGATTTTGACCATGACTAAAACCTTGTATCCCAAAGTCTACAGGCAATAAAGCTATTATTATTATTATTATTATGTATAATCAGTGTCATCGCCTGCGGTGCCGTATGTAGTAAAAGCGGGCATTAAACACTACACATTTCATTCTAACTACCAATACTACCAATCCTTCACATCCTTTTTCTAAATCATCCTATGATATAAGATTTGCATTGTAGACTCTTACTCATAACATCTGTCAGTTGACCATTTCCATTTGGATCCCACCTTCCATAGAAATTCTCCTAATTGCCTCATTTGACTTTGATCAGAAAGCATTTTCTTTATGGTTACAATACTTTTATTTCTCAGACACCTCTCCCTAATCAATTTTTTCCTCCATTCATCTGTATTCCCTTATAATATACTCTCCATCCTCTTTGTCCCAACATATCGGACAGTGACCTTGCAGTATACTACTCCTTAGACCTCTCAGTTTCCAAACCCCTAATCTGTACCATGCTATTGCTCCTTTTTCCCTTATATTACAGATTTCTAAATACTTTTCTGACCATGATTCTCTTCCAAACATCCTAAAAAGAAACAGTGACCTTTTTTCTTCCATCTTAGCCCAAATAGTTTGACGATCTATATCCTAAATCTAGATATAACTTCCTTCCATACTCCCCATGCTAAGCTATGTCTGTGTAACCATATATCACCTAATCCACCTTGCCCACCTTGGTAGCGCAGATGGTAGCATGTCTGCCTCATGTTCAAGAGGTCCCGAGTTGGAATCTCGGTCAGGGTGAGTTACCTGGATAAGGTTTTTTCCGGGGTTTTCCCTTATCCTGAAAGACAAATGTCGGGTAACTCTAAGCTCCATGGACCCCGCACGCATTGAGCATCATTTCATCCATTTCATTCGTCGTCCGATATCTCTAAATGTTGGAGGACGTAAATTACAAAAAAAAAAATAAATAAATAAATAAATAAATAAATAAATAAATAAATAAATAAATAAATAAATAAATAAATAAATAAATAAATAAATAAATAAATAAATAAATAAATAAATAAATAAATAAATAAATAAATAAATAAATAAATAAATAAATAAATAAATAAATAAATAAATAAATAAATAAATAAATAAATAAATAAATAAATAAATAAATAAATAAATAAATAAATAAATAAATAAATAAATAAATAAATAAATAAATAAATAAATAAATAAATAAATAAATAAATAAATAAATAAATAAATAAATAAATAAATAAATAAATAAATAAATAAATAAATAAATAAATAAATAAATAAATAAATAAATAAATAAATAAATAAATAAATAAATAAATAAATAAATAAATAAATAAATAAATAAATAAATAAATAAATAAATAAATAAATAAATAAATAAATAAATAAATAAATAAATAAATAAATAAATAAATAAATAAATAAATAAATAAATAAATAAATAAATAAATAAATAAATAAATAAATAAATAAATAAATAAATAAATAAATAAATAAATAAATAAATAAATAAATAAATAAATAAATAAATAAATAAATAAATAAAAAAATCCACCTTTTTCTAACCATTCTTTTACTCTTTTCAACCAGGTTCTCTGACTGGGATGCTTTTCTTCGAAACTGAGACAGCACTTTATCAAACTGTCCTCTGGCAACTACAGTATCCTATACCAGTACTTAACCACTCTTTCCATCACCATTCCTTTTGCACTACCTTTTCCCATTTCTTAAATACTCCTACATTTGCTGAATTCTGGGGTATGCCCAGCATAAATTTACAGTATACGCTTAATACAAAGTCTATTTTCACCTATCCATTTGCCCGCCTCGTTAGCGTAGATGGTAGCATGTCTGCCTCGCGTTCAAGAGGTCCCGAGTTCGAATCTCGGTCAGGGTGAGTTACCTGGATAAGGTTTTTTCCGGGGTTTTCCCTTATCCTTACAGACGAATGTCGGGCAGCTCTAAGCTCCATGGACCCTGGACACATTTGAGCATCATTTCACCCATTTCATTCACCATCCGATATGACTTAATGTTGGAGGACGTTAAATTACAAAACAAAAAAAGAAAAACCTATCCATTTTCAACCCCCCATATTTTTACCCCATACATCTCCCTAGACTCTACTAAGGCTAAGTACAGCCTTTCAAACCAGGATACCTTCATCATTGGTGCAATACATAAGCATTTTCTCAGTAAATCCAGTGCTGACCTCCCCTTAGCTAGAGCCCACTTCTTCTGCGACTCCCAGTCCCCTTTCCTGCTTAGTTTAATCCCCAAATAAATGTAATCTTGCACAATTAGAATTTCTGTGCCTGCCATAACCGACTTTTCATACTTCTTCAATTTATTTCCTTTTTTTAAACACTATTATTTTAGTTTTATCCACTTTAGGACCTCAGACCTTATAATATCTCTCTATCTCAATTATTGCATGAGTTAAGACAATTCCTGTTACTGACCCCACCATTAAAGTCATCTGAATATAATAAGCCTGGGATCTCCCTGTTTTCTATCACTGGCATATGCTTATTGGCTAAACTTAGGTAATGCATGATGTCATCAATAAAAAGATTAAACAAAATAGGACTCAATTTACATCCTTGTCTGAGACCTCTTTTCTGATTCACCTCAAAAGTTACCTCCTCTTCCCCCACATTTGACATAAAGTATTTTCATGATATAGTTCAATTAATAGTTCTACCATCCCTTTACTTAATTCTGTAAGCCTCAGCTTGTACCACAAATCTTTCCTTATTATTTTATCATATGCCTTCTCAAAATCTTGAAAATAGCATACATCCCTCCTCTTTTCATCTGTAAATTTTTCAATACTGTTTTGATAACCATTATGTTGTCCACTGGTCGCCTTCCTTTCCTAAATTCTGATTGAAATGGGGATAATCTTTTGTTAACCTCTGCCCAGGTTTGTATCATTTCAGCCAACATTCCTGTAAGAATTTTTCCCATATTTGATAATAATGCTATCCCTCTGTAATTCCCCAAATCATCTTCACTTCCCTTTCCTTAATATATAGGCTGGATTATAGCCTCCTCCATCTTTTTGGATCTAATCTCTTCTCCTTCACAGCATTCAAAAGCCTAGTCAAGCACTGAAATCTGCCCCTATCCTCACACCATGCCATAAGAAATTCCACTACAAAACCATCTGTTCCCAATGCTTTATTCATTTTAAAGCTTCCCACTTGTTTCAGAACCTCCTCATTTGAGAACCTCCAACTCATCTATATTGTCGCGAACGCATTGTTGCGGCAAAGCGGCGTGAGTGACAATTTCAAAGGGACGAACAGTACAGTGCGGAGATAAAAGGTTACCGAAACAGTGGGGGGAAGCAGACGGATTTCTGGAGAGTTTGTCTTTCTTCTAACACCATCCTGATTGTTTGAGAACATTCCACGAATTTCTGGAATAGTGAGTAAACTATAAAAGCAGCCGCCACCTGCCACGCATGCGCATGAACAGCTGTAAAAGTGGACTTTGTTTGTGGTCGAGGACCTTGCAAGTTGTATGTGTAAATGTGACGTAATTCTGTTACTGTAAAGGTTGACAAAGTGTGTTTCTATGGAAATAAAGAGCAAGCTTTAGTGTTTGAAACCTGGACTTTTAATTTCAGGAACCCACAAAGTCATAATATAATCACAAGCCAACTCAAGCTCCTTCACTTCTCTTTCAAACATTTGACCAAAGTAATTCAACAACTCAACAAGTGTAATTGATGGATTTTTAGCTTGTTTCTTCATACATCTCCTGATTACTTGCCATACCTGAGTAGCCCCTGCCGAAATTATTTTCGCTTCAGTTTCACATGCTCTTTCCCTCTCACATTTTTTTTTTCTGATACTTGACCAGCAATTTAAATGCCGCTTTAAGCTGCATCATTTCTTCCCTCTCTGCCCTTCCATTAACTTCCCTCCATCTTATTATTGCCCTTCTAACCAAATTCCTCATATTTCTATATTCCTGATCGAACCAATCATTAATCATGTTCCCAATTTGACTTATCCTTCTCATACTTCTTCCTGTCCATTTTAATATAAATTTATAAATATCTAGTGCCTCCATTACACTGGCCTTATTTACCACACAATCCATCCCAAGCATACATAGATTTGCCATTTCAGACCCAATCACCTCATAAGAATCTTTCTCCTTCTCATTATTCCACTTATAACACTTCATTTTCACCACCCAATTATTATATTCCTGTTCATATTTATCTCAGTAAACATAGTTATTTCCACTAGAAAATGCACACTATTACTATACACATTTAATATCTAAAAATTAGCTGTCTTAAACACTAACTCTTCGCTACACAGAGCATAATCTACAACACTGTCCTGAACCACTTACACAGGTGAATTCAACAGCTTTATCTACCCCTCAAACACCTATTCAGTATGACACAGTTTGTATTTCCACAAAATTCTATCAGCTTCAGTCCTTCCTCGTTTACTACTTTATCTTTGCTGATTCTATTATACAAGATATCATCTTGTCCTATTAAATCATCCTCCCTTGTGTAAACTACTCCCTTGCAAACCACCACTTCTTGCATTTAAATCCCCACTATCAGGAATTCAGCCCGGGGAAATTCACTCTTTATCTCCTCTGTCTTCTGCTTCCCGGAGAAGAAGGGATTGTAAAAATCAGATCTTTCGGGAGGGTTATGCATTATTCCTATCCATAACTCCCATTCCTTTACAAACAACCACATAAACCTATCTGTCCTACAGTTTCTCACTTTAATTTTGCTCATCTCATTTCTTATAAATGCCCCCAAGCCACCCGACATGCTTCCCTTTGTCTTCCTTCTCTTTCCTGATTCACTAATAAATGTGAAACCTGGCATATCTACTTGCACTGAGGCAATCCACCCACATTTCAACAGCCAAAATCTGGATGCTTTGCCTTATGCTTCTACAGTATCCCAAATTCAAACCTCTTAAGATACCCTCACAGTTCCAAAACATCATTAAAATCCTCTCTGCCCCTGCTGCATCCTATAGTGCACCTGCACCAAATCCTTTAGCCTTCTTTGATTTCTAAGGAAAACACCATGTTCCCACTTTCCACTCTTTCCATCTCTTTTCTTCCTCCCTTCCTGCTCACGTCTTTATTCACCAGTGGTCTTTCTATATCAAACAAACCATCACGCTATGTTGAGACAATGCTAGGGTAGCTACCAGAGTCACTATCCCCTCCACTGTCTGGATGCACAAGCTGCCTGGCTTGTTGTGTCATCTCCCCGCCAGCTGGGATTCTCCTACTTGGTGACATCACTAGCTCAGCTGGATGTTGACCTTGGTCACTCTGGGCCGCGCCGTGGCTCAGTGGTTAGACTGCTTGGCTCTCACCAAGGCGGCCCGGGTTCGATCCCAGGCGACCGCAAAGTGAGATTTGTGGTGGACAACACCACAGCGCTGCGGCGGGCTTTCTCCGGGACCTCTGGTTTCCCCCGCCATCACATTCCACCGGTGCTCCATCTTCATCTCATGTACCATCAGTGTCACCGCCTGCAATGCCGTATGTAGTAAAAGCGGGCGTTAAACACTACACATTTCATTGGTCACTCTGCCTTCCAGTGTCGCCTGCGAGTGTTCCATTACCTGACTTGGCACTTCCTTAGCACAGCCAACTCCTGTACTGACCACTGCCATTACATCCCATGACACATCACACGATATTCTCAAAATTCGTCAATTCATTTCCTCCTCTCTCACTTGACTGTCCCTTATTTCGCTTTCCTTATCGCACACTGGTCTTCCATCTATCCGAAGCTGTAATTTATTTTATTTATTTTTGTAATTTACATCCTCCAATGTTAAGTCATATCAGATGATGAATGAATTTGGTGAAGTGATGCTCAAATGAGTCCGGGGTCCATAGAGCTTAGAGTTACCCGATATTCGTCTTCCAGGATAAGGGAAAACCCCGGAAAAACCTTATCCAGGTAACTCACCCTGACCGAGATTCATACTCGGGACCTCTTGAACGTGAGGCCGACATGCTACCATCTACGCTACTGAGGCGGGCAGGGTAAAAGATTGGATGAAAGTTGGTGAGCAGCTTAAAGGGGGATCACTAACTACTGACACCAGCAAAGCTTTAATACAAAGTACAAAACGTCTTATAAATATTATTAGATTTTCTCTCTCTATTTTCAATGTGAAATATGTACTGTGTGGAAAATTTCAAACTGATAAATTAGAGAAAAGGTTTAGTATGTACAGGCAATTTAGTGGTGGAAACTACAATATTGATGTGATTCAAATAATTGACACAGAGAAAAATATTAGAGCAAAAAATGTGTTGGAAATAAAATTTGCTCGATACAGTATGCTTACTCTGGACCTGGATTTAATTAATGGCAATAATGGAGAAGTGAATGTCAATCATGAAGAAATTGATGACAATGCCACGGATGTAGGTTATTTTAGAAATATTGATTGTGATATGGTACAAGAAATTGATAAATCAGCCCTTTTATACGTTTGTGGTTATGCAGCATTTAAAACTGCCATAAAAATAAAGTGTGAGCATTGCACAGAAGTAATTAAAAGGGAAACCATCAGCGATGAATACTTTGAAGCTGTCAACAGAGGAGGTTTATCTGTCCCATTTACATTCATTATTAATGTGGGGGACATAGCCTTTAGAGTAATGAGTGTACTTGTATCTGAACAGTATTAACATGCATTTTTCAAGAATGCGACAAACTACATGCATCGTTGTGTAGACTGATAATATAAAAGTGAGTGAAAACAAAGAACGAAACTCAATCATAATGAAAAAATATCTCTGTGGAAATGACATGCATAATATTACAGACAAAATTGTGCATGTGCTGTGTAGTATTTTTTTATCAAGCTATAAGAAGAAGTGGAACAATTCATTATCAATGTAGAAGGCAGGCACATCAAGAAAGCTGAAAACACTGCAATAAAATTCAAAGGTACATGGGTATATGTAATACCATTAGAATAACCTAAACCTCACTGGGAAGCGAGTTATCATGACGGACTCCATGCAATGTGATGGCCCTCCTACGTCACTACCCTCTCCACCAACCTTCCCGCCTATGTAGAGTCCGCCGTGGCACACATCAAAGTTATGTAAGAACTATGTGTATAATAAAAAAGAGCCAGGAATGCTAAAATGCATGACCTGGCTCCCAATATGTCTGGATCTAGACTCAATTGAACTTCTTTGGGAGGAACTTGACAGGAAAGCAAACAGATGCTTCCTAATAATATGGAAGTGTCTTTTATAAGCCTAGGATACATTTTCCAGAAGTGTTACAAAAACTGGCAGCAAGGATGCCCTGAATTTGAAAAGAAATTACCAAAGCAACAGGTGGTCATTTCGGTGAACAAAAACTTTGAACAATTTCTTAAGTGCATACCAAAGAGACTACAGTAGAAATACATTATTTATGTGAATGATTTTTGTATAGTTCATACATTTGCACAGACGTTTGTTGCAGAATAAATTATCTGATCTTAACTACGTTTATATAAAGCACAAAAAAAGGAGTGACTTTTAACATTTTTGTATGGTGAGTAAACTAACTGTTGCTAGTATATATAGAACTCGTGAATTATTTTTTCAATATTATACAGTTTCTTTCTAGCTTTAATCTGTTTTAACCATATGTGTATTTGCAAACAACAGCATTGACAAATGGATTGTATCCTATAATGCTTAAACTCCTATCAATTCTAATTCTTGTAAGATTTTTTTTATATATAATTCCAGTGTCAGAATGCAGGACTAAACTTCATAGATGACCATAAAGGTATATATGAATCAATTACCTTATTAATAGTGTGTTTGCTCTCAGAAATGTTTAAGTTTTGTTCAATTTGTTGAGTTAGATCTACTTCTTGAGCTTGTTGTGGACAGCTTGGAGCTACACCGCCAGCCTTGCTTCTCTGTTGTTTAAATGCTTGTAGCGGCACAAACTGGCACTGTGATTCCTCTACAGAAGGCCTTGGCACCTGTGAAACCAAATTTTTTAAGTAGTGGTAGTAATAATGGTAATGGTCATAGTCATGGTGGCACTGGCGGTGGTGGTAGAAGAGACTATTTCTTTAACAAACATATTAACAAATACAAGAAGTACAGTCATACATAAATAAATGACAGTGTGGCTATGTTTAATATGAGTAGATGGACACTTGTGGAGATCTAAACGAGCAGTGGAGGAAGTCAGACATATGTGGAAGATGCTCTCGCAAGTGAGAAGGAAACATTATTAATTAACATGACGAGGAGAGATACAACTGGCATGGTGTTAGCACAACTACAGGAATTACAGGACTTTTTTGTAGGAGAAGAGAGTAATAAAGAAAGGAGAACCATAAGTAGGGATGAGGAAAGGTAACAAAGGAGAAATAACTAAGAAAATGCACGTAATTATTATAAAAATTCAAAACATGAAAAGAACACTAAAGAACTTACAGGATGGAAATGGAAGATACAGCTAAGTGATATCAAAAATTGAAGGGAGACCAGGAATTGAGGTTAGAAGAGAGATTCAAGAACTATTAGAAAGAAGATTGGAGATGGAAGCAAGTAACCATGAAATACAGGAAAGGTTCAGAATTGGAAGCAGGAGTTGAAAAATAACACTTCTGCAAAATTTATAAATATGCAGACAATTGTCACAGTGTTAAAGTGAGCAAGTAAGTTGAAAGTAACAGATTATTTATATAAACAAGAACTTTAATTATGTACAAATAGATTTATTAAAAAGATTAATAGAATAAAGGAGACACAAGCGAAGACAAGGTAATTCAGCTTACCTTAGCAATTTTAAACTTTGGGTAAATGGAAAAATAGCAAGAGGAATGAACAGACTAAAAGATACTGAGTTAGAAAATCAGCAAAATCAGGTGAGAATGACATTGGAGGTGACAATGTTTGTCTGCATCGTGTAACTAGACAAGAGTAAATGGAGGAACAGATTTAGATAGAAAAAAAATTTGATGAGAAGGTATAGGCAGTCATGAAAACTATAACTAAACAGAGGAAAATGAAAGGGCGCAAAATTATATTTGTAAATGGAAGAATAGAATATCAACAGTTAATAAGGGTGAAATTATTAAATATCCAGAATTACGCAAAAGATAGGCTTTTAGAAAGTTAGAGCCTATACGTCATGTAACTAGACAGAGTAAATGGAGGAACAGATTTTAAGTAGGAATAATAGAAGAAGGATAGGGGGTTTCCATTTATAAGTGTAATCAATGGTAATTGATATTTTATTGGTCCAGTTTATCAGTTGTACCTACATTGATTTTGGACACATTTCTATACAAATTATTTTACAATATGACAATTATTATTTTACAACATATATGCTAGTACCAAACTTTTACATAAATAATTTACAATTCATCTAGGCTGTATATACATTTATTTAACAAATATTGTTTTAATTTACTTTTAAATTTTGGTATTGAGCTATTCATCAAAATGTTAATCTCACTATTATACAATTTGATCTCTCTGATATTAATGTCCTTTTCAGTGACACACCTGCTAATATTAAACATGTGATAGTTATCACCATTCCTTGTACTGTAGTTGTGAATTTGGCTCTTTCATACTAATGCAAGTCTATCGGTTATGAATAATATAGTTCTGTACACATACAGAGAATAGACTGTGAACATTTTTTGAGTTTTAAATGTTTCTCTGCATGATTCCCTTGCTTTTAGGCTATAAATCAATCTAATACATTTCTTCTGTAGAATTAGTAACCTGTCCATGTAACATTTTGCGGCGTACCCCATATTTCGATCCCAGAATTAAAATAAGGATATATACATCCAAAATAAATCATCTGCAGAAGCCTAGTATCTCTCTCTGTAACTTTTAAAATACTAAGAAAGTATATGGATTTACCAATGTTATTATATATATAATCTATATGTTTAGCCCAAGTTAACTGCTTACCAACAGTTATTCCAAGAAACCTATATAATTTTACTTCTTCAATGGTTGTGGTGTTTATTTGCAATTCTGTATTGGAGGTAGTTTTTCTTGATGTATTGGATCACATTACTTCACTTTTTAGCACGCTACATTTTAAATTTATGGATTCAAAGTATTTGATTAGTGTATTAGTGTGATTTAAATTTTTCTCACCCTAACCGTGATTTGAACTCGGGACCTATTGAACGTGAGGCAGATATGCTACCATCTACACTACCGAGATGGGCTTCAAGAAAGTGGTGTTGCACTAGACAAGGCTATAGCTTTGGTTAAGAAAGTTGAAGATACATCGAATATAGATGAAATTAGCAAGAAGATTTTAAAGAAATTTACCATGTGTTATAAAAAATCCAGGATACAAAACATTTTGCATGATAGTTAAAGTACTTTTAGCAGAAAAAGTCTTAAAACTGTGGAGATACAATAGGAATTGACACCCAGCGACTTGGATAGTGACTTGGATAGATAGAGTCAAACTGAAAAATTCAATGCCATGCCCAGGATTGGAACCATGGATATCCTTATTTCTGTCCATTCATTCTCACCCATGAGATAGCAGGGCCAACGCTACCAAGGCAGGTAGGTTTTATGTGAATTAGCTACACTTAAGATAGTAAAAATTATAGGAGAACTAATTAATTTTGTTTGCTAACAACATTGGCAATTGCCAGGATCATATCAGTTCCTACAGTATGACAAAATTCTGTACCACAAGAGTTCTTTTACACGCCAATAAAACTGCTGACATGGGGCTGTCACTATTAAAAACACTTAAAAATAATACCTGGGCTATGTTTGAAGCAGGACCTTGGTTTAATTTATTAGTGTTTGTGTGCTGCAAAACTCCTCAGGTCACCAGCACCTTGCTCTGCCTATACACAGTGAATGACTTAAAACTTTCACCGCCAATATTTCCGAAATGGAAAGTGCTATTGATGCAAGGTTTACACAGCATTGTTTGGTAGTTTTAGCCTATAAATAGAATTTCATAGCACTTAGAAGGTGTATTTTGGAGCAAACATACACATTTTAAATGGAACAATGCCTAATTACATCAAAAAATCAAAAGTACTGTAAATTAGAATGTTAATGGTGTTTTCTGCAGGATTATAGTGCCAGTGGTTAACAAGATCTTAAACACTGACAATTAGGTGTTCCATTCAACCAGCTTAGTCGCTAGATATGGTGTTGTTATGGTTTGTTTACATGTGCTTGCAGTTCATCTGTGCATTGCAATGTTCTAGTCAGTGATAGTTCAAGCAGTAGGTTATAAATGAAGATGGGATTTACCAATGCACAAAAAGTTGACATGCTCATGGTGTACAGAGAGTGTAGGAAGAATGCAGTTTGTTCTGATATGGTGTATACATAAAGATATCCCAATCGATGTGAACCATTTCAGCAATTGCTCATCCTCTTCAACCAATCACATGAAAGTGGTAGTGTAACACCAAAAAAATGGAACTGAAACACACGGGTGACGGAGAAATTAATGTTTTTGGATGCTGTTGCAGTAGATCCACAAATTAGTTCCCGCACAATTGCATATGGAAGTGGAATGAATCAGGCAAGTGTATTTTGCATTCTCCATCAACATAGGTTCCATCCCTATCACATATCTCTCCATCAAGAGCTGCATGGAAATGGTTTTGAGAATTATGTTAACTTTTGTACGTGGGCATTAAGACATGATACTCCAGATTCATCATATATTTTGTTTCATGATGAAGCAACATTTACTAATCATGGCCAGGTAAACTGCAGAAACATACACTATTGGTCTGCTGACAGTCCTCATTGGCTTCGTCAGGTGGAACGTCAGCATCCATGGAGTTTAAACGTATGGTGTGGGATAGTGAACCATCAACTCATAGACCCTTTGTTCATAGAAGGAACACTAAACTCACACAGCTAAAGCTGGTCTTCATGGATTGTTTCCAAATTGACGGATTGGACGAAGGGAACCTGTACCTTGGCTGACCCAATCACCAGATTTGACTCTTTTAGACTTTTTTCTATGGGGAAAACTGAAAGACACTGTCTACAAGGACATACCAACTACACAAGATGATATGAAACAACATATTACTGCTGCCTGCTCAGAAATTTCCGCTGAAATGCTAGAATATATGTAGCAGTCTTACCACAGGAGACTGGAAGCTTGTATTGAAGCTGCTATACTTTTGAACACAAGCTTCGAAGGTCAAATTTCTCTTTACTTGTCAGAATCCATAGAGGCACTGCACTCCCTTTTGTTTTTCTTTAGTTTGCGCTACCAAAGGTAGTACAAGTGATGGTATGTAAAATTTTCAGAATAAGATATCTTATGAACTACTGGCACTAGAATCCTGTGGAAAACAACATTAACATTCTATCGAGATTTAACTGTATTGGAACACCACAGTGAAGCGAAAAATTATTAAATTTTAGATGAGTCGTATTTTTTACACATCTGCTTCACTTTCATATTCTTCATCTAACATATCATCACTGTCTCCGCCTGCGGTGCCACATGTAGTAAAAGCGGGCGTTTAACACTGCACATTCCATTACTCTATTTTGAGGACATGTTTCGCAAATCTTCGTTTGCATCTACGGCTCTTGTGCAACTGGAGCTAGATCCAGCGGTGTGGGTAATTCTGGGGTTGTTGCTGCCATCTGTTGATTTAGTGATGAACTGAAATGTGGGATTCTCTTCTAGCGGGATTTCAAAGTTCATTAGTTGGTTTTTATGTTTTTCTATGTATATCCTCTCCCATATGACGAGTTCACTATGTTTTTGTACGTATTTTAGTAATTCTGTGCTATCTTCAATTTCATGATTTTCAGACCAGAAATGAGATGCTATTGCGGACTTATCAATATTTTTGTATCTTAAGTGCCTGAAGTGTTCTTTCTTTCTAGTGCCTATGTTTCTTTTTGTCCTCCCTATGTAAATTTTTTCACAGTCTTTACACTTAATCTTGTAAATGCCTGACTTTTCCTCTGGTTTTATCTTATCAGTATTATTACTGTGAATTAGGTTTTTAATATTGTAATTGTTTTTTGGTGCCAATGTTATATTGTATTTCTTGAATATTTTTTGGAACTTTTTTGTGGCCCAGGGGTGGTAAGTAAATTTAGCAAATCTAATTTCTTGTTTTATTGGTGTGAGAGCTGTGATCTGTTTTAATCTCTTTTGAAGTTTGAATAATTTTAGTTTTTTATCTACAAGGTTTTTTCCATATCCATTTTTAATTGCAGTTTTTAAGATTTGATGGTATTCGTTTTGATATTCTTGCTGGCTGAGAGGTAGATTTACTAATCTGTGTGTCAGACTGCTGATGGTTGCAAGTTTGTGTGGAATTGGGTTGAAACTATTTGCTTTGATGTAATTATCTGTGTGTGTTGCTTTTCTATGAATGCCAAATTCTAGTTTTACATTGCCTTTTTTGATTTTAAGGTCTAAAAAAGGTAGAGTACAGTCCTCTTCAGTTTCTACTGTGAATTGTATGCTGGGTTCTTTCTTACGAAAGTGAAGCAGATGTGTAAAAAATACGACTCATCTAAAATTTAATAATTAACATTCTAATTTACTCTACTTTTGATTTTTTGATGAAATTAGCCATTGTTCCATTTAAAAAAGTGTATGTTTGCTCCAAAAATACACCTTATAAGTGTTATTAAAATATATTTATAGGCTGAAACTATAAGACCGTAACTACGTAAATTGAATTAAATTGAATTAAATCATGAATTAGAGTAAACTCCACATTTGTGAACAATTACTTTTATATAGCATTTCTCTATGGTCTTTATATAGTTTATATTTATTTGCTTTTTCTATTTTAGACTTTTGTTGTATTCTGTATCTGTTACAGTTTTTAGTCCTATGTAACTTTTTATATTTATCTTTGTATCTTGAACTGACGTGTCCTATAACATATGTATTATGTTCCAAAGGATGAAATAAATACAAATACAAATACAAGTACCAAAAAATGCTGTGAAAACTGCACATTGAAGCAAATAAATTGGTGAGCAAAGAGTTCCACTTTGGCGACAGTTTGAAGCAAATGGTGTTTAGCTCAGGGTAAAGCAATGAGGTTTCTCTCAAGGTATGCGTGGATATGTGTGAGAAGGACAGTTTTAATGACACTGGAATGCCCATTTCAAACTGATTTAATGACTGCTTCTTTTTATCAGAACATCAAACTTGAAGTTGCAGACCAAGAGTTACCAATATATCACTGTTTAGGGTTACTGAAGGCGGAATGCTTATTACTCGATAATACTTAATTAGTTACATATAAACTGACAAATATCTTCTCTCATCACTTCTGGTCTGCCCTCGATCAAGACAGAAGAAGAGGACTGCCCTAATCACCCTCACGCCTCGGACTGAATGACCACAGCTGCGCTTGAGTGTCTAGCTTTCACTTTCTCGAAGCCCTTTATACACACAAAGATTCCCTTTGTGACTATTTTGTCATGCCATTATTAAGGGACCAAAGAATGCCCTATTCACAAAGTCAACTGCTATCCCTTAGAATTCTGTTTTTCCCATGTCTTTTGTTACATGACTCAACAAACTGCACCTGTTCGTGTCGTAACAAACATACAAGACTCCTTTGAAATCCATTACAATTCTTTATACATTGCAATCCTTGAATTTCGGTATCAACATCAATAGCACTTTCCATTTCAGAAATATTGGCGGTGCAAGTTTTAGTGATTCATCCTGTATATGACCTTGAGTGCCTAACCAAATGTGCCTGGTGTGGATTGACAATATTCTGCAAACCAATACTGGGCATAATTAATCTTTGATGTCATGTACCTCTCTCTTCTCTGTTATTATAAAAGATAGGGAGGACAGTACTACTAGTCTCCTTAAGCATTAAAATTTGATTTACATTATCAAAATCACCAGAATAATTTATGAATCACTGTATCTGAACTCAACTAATATCAGTAAATGAAATTTAAAGGGAGTCGATTAATGACACTAAACAACACTTACTTTTAAATTTTTCCGGAACATGTTTCAGAGACTTTGCCTCTATCCTCAGCCAGCCATCGACTGGTTCTCATTGGTGTAGTTGACAATATGTTGTCACCGGTCTCCTCTGGTGGCGGTTCAAGGAACTTGCTGAACAAATCTTTCTGGGGAATGTCAAAATTGAATACTTTGTTCCTATTTTTTTTATTTAATTTATGATAACACTGTTTTCAACACTTCCAAGAAAGGAATTGTAAGATCAGTAAGCTGTTTTATTCATTCTGTACAATCATGTGCAGTAGAGTTGTTGTCATATACACACACTGATAAAAATTGATCTCAAAAATCAATTTTCAACTGTAATGTTAGCATATTTTAGGATAGAGCCCATCTATCATTTTATATTCAAGCTAATATGCTAATATATATATTGTGCTACATAACAAAAATTAAAATACCGTACTTAACAGATGTTTCCATTATGCAACCTGTACCTATTAAAGTTAATTAAAAGCCTATCTAAACAAAATCTGACAAATCTAATAAAATTTATATGGTAAGCATAAAAAACTTCTATTACCTGCTGTGAATTTTGTGGATGACCTGTGTACTGCTCAGATTTGTCAATTGGAGACATATCTTGACATGATGGCTGTTGCTGATGATTGTACTGTTGCTGTAAAACATCTGCTCCTTGCCACCAATCTCCTGTTTGCAAAAGACATTATTTTCAAAACATATTTATTAATCCATTACAAAAAGAACTGCATCAATATAAAAGACCTCATGTTACAGTAGGGAACAAGGTAATTAGCCATAGATTCCAAAGGGGAAAGCACTAAAAAGCTTTCCATTGAAAAGCATACTGTGGATTTTTTGAAACAGGAGGACGTATTAAATATAAACTGAAGGTTTCCTCTAGCAGTTAGTTCACAGAGTGAATTGATTTGTCATCTTGAGTATGGAGTGAATATCATAGTGAGGACATTTTCTTTCTGGATATGTACAGTAAAACATGTCTATGAACAAGCAGCATGGTGAGTGAGCAAGGGCACACATTTCCACTGTCCAATCAACTATCATTTTATCACAGAATTTCACTCTAATTTCACATCTGAAATTTGGAAGTGTTGGCTGTCTTTAGGGAATAAATACTTTCAAAATATCAAATGTATGAATGACTCTAAACATACCGGCATTATACCCTATGGATAATGAGCTATACTAATAGACATCAGGGACATGCATTATTAGAAAAATACTTGAATGAAGAAGGAGAACTGATCTTTACTATTCCCCGCTTTTGAATAAGGAGAGAAAAATAGATACCAATGTGTTCTCTTTATTCTCCATTCCACATGCAAGTTTGCAATAAAACTGACTTTCTAAAAGTATTCCCTAAAATTATTACCAGGAAGCAGATTTTGATGATCTAAAAATGCTTGAAAAATTACCTATAAAATGACTTGAAAATTCAATGAAAATGACCTGATAATTATAAAAAAATGCCTAAAAATTGCATTTTCTAACACTTACTAATCAATTAACAGGCACACACAATTAATTTTCAACATTAAAAAGGAAAAAAATAGGAACAAAATTCATACATTAATTAGCAATTTGAGTATACCTAAAATCTAATAAATGCATTAGAAAATCTGAAAATCATACTTGAATTAACAGCTATCCCCTCCATTGCAGTAAATAACAGTGTACATTCGAAGAATCTCGAATATGAAGGAACGATTGTCAGCGAGGACATTGTTGTAGGTACATTGAGAAACTTCTTTCCATTTCTGCACTCACTACAGGAGCATATTTGAAAAGTGACAAGTCACTGGGTATTTAAGTTAATTGATGGAAATTAATTGTTCTTTCACACTAGCCGTGTATAGGCTAAGGTTTTGGATAGATAAGAGTCAAACTGAAAAATTCAATGCCATGGCTGGGATTTGAACCACGGATCTACATTTTCGTGGTAAACCACTATTGCATTCAAGATACACTGTTTGTGGCAACTTACTATTGTAAGTATTTGAGTTCTAGGCTTCATCATTAAACTCTTATTATTTAAGTTAATTGATGGAAAAGCCGTGTATAGGCTAAGGTTTTGGAAAGAAAGAGTGAAACTGAAAAATTTATTCTTAATGGGTGAGAATGACTGGACAGAAACCAGGAGATCCATGGTTCAAATCTCGGCCATGGCATTGAACTTTTCAGTTTGACTCTATCTACCCAAAACCTTAGCCTACACATGATTAGTGTGAAGGAAAAATTAATTTCCATCAATTAACTTAAATAATAAGGGTTTAATGATGAAGCTTGGGACTCAAGTACTTACAATAGTAAGACGCTACAAATGGTGTATCTTGAATATGAGAGCTCTTAGTGGTTTACCGGGAAAATATATTAGTCAGTTAGAGAATTTAATGTCATAACAGCACGTTGGCCATGGTAGCTCAATGGGTGAGAATGAATGGACAGAAATAAGGAGATCCATGGTTCAAATCCCGGGCAAGGCATTGAATTTTTCAGTTTGACACTATCTATCCAAGTCACTGGGTGTCAATTCCTCTTGTATCTCCACAGTTTTAAGATTTTTTCTCCTGAAAGTACTTTAACTATGGCGCAAAATGTTTTGCATCCTGGATATTTTATAACACATTGATGAATTTCTTTAAAATCTTCTTGTTATTTCATCTATATTCAATGTATCTTCAACTTTCTTAACCAAAGCTATAGCCTTGTCTAGTGCAACACCACTTTCTTGAAGCCCACCTCGGTAGCATAGATGGTAACATGTTTGGCTCATGTTCAAGGGGTCCAGAGTTCATATTGCAGTTAGGGTGAGTTACCTGGATAAGGCTTTCTGCGGGGTTTTCCCTTATCCTGAAAGATGCATGTCAGGTAACTCTAAGCTCCATGGAACCCGGACTCATTTGAGCATCATTTCACCCATTTCATTCATCATCCGATATTACTTAATGTTGGAGGATGCAAATTTAAAAAAGTAATAAAAAAAATATTTCTTGAAGATTTTGAATCATAGATGGTAAACAACCAAAGTTTAACTTCATAAAAGCTAACTGCCCCTCTAATTCACTATCATTGAATACCTGTTGGACTACCTCAATCTCTCTAGCATCTTCCCCATCAAGGGAATTTACAAAGGACTTCACTGTTTGAAAATGTGTACAAAAATATAAAGAAACTTCCAGACATAGTCCCACCATGTTATTATTGGTTGTGGAGGTAATGGAGGACCAAGGGAATGGAATTTGAAATTTTCTCTGCATGTGGGGGATTTGAGGAATATTTTTTTGATATTTTAAATAAGTGAATCTACTTGCAGAAAGTGTGACTTCACTTCTTCTGCCACTCTATGTAAGCCATGTGTCAAAAAAGTTGCATGTATCATTCGTGGATAAAAGTCCTTGATTGATTTTGCCAGTTTAACCATATATGGGACAGCATCAGTAATAAAAAGCAGCATGTCCTCATACAGTATTCCATTAGGCCAACGTAATGACATGGAATTAGTGAACAGAATACATATACTTGAATGATTTACCTTATCTAACACTTCAGAAGTCAGAAAAATATTTTACCCAGTCCATCCACTTCTAGCCTCTCTACTATTACATTGGCTACATACCGACCTTGACCATCCATCCTTTCATCAATAGAAACATATATTTACTTTCTTGTGGCATACACTCTTTTATGTTGCATAGTTTATTTGTAGCATAATGGAATATAATTCTTTCCTAATGTTGACTCGTCCAGTAAACAACACCCCATGTGATCCAGAAAGTTTTTCAACTTAGCATTATTCAGCTTTTTAGAGGAATATTTGCAGACACAAGCACATCACATAACTCCTTAAAGAACTCGGAACCTGAACTGACATTTAATCCTGCATCCTCAAAAAGTAGCATTTGTGCATTATTCTGCTTCTTAGAATTTTCCACAGCCCGCTTATGCGTGTCATGTCCGATATGTTGTTGCACTGTGAATCGTTTCTCAGCTCCTACCTTAATTTCACAAAGCTTACAAAACCATAGGGAACCATATGCAGAAAAAACTTCCTTGTTTACAATATTTTTTAATTTTGTAGCAACACTAGATTTCACTTTCGGCATAATTGTATGGAACACATAGATAACACAATGCGCAATCACTCTCATACAAATTGGCTAGTTCACTGACCCTGTAATGCAGTTGTAACTCCAAGCAATGAGAAAGGGAAATCTGCTATGACAAAGTCAACCCAAATGGATCTCACAGGGTCAAGATTTGTGTCATTACAAGAGATGATGCAATTTAAAAATTGTTATTAATGCCGCAAATATGTTAAAAAATGACCAGAAAATGCCCTGAAATATTAAAATGTGACCTAAAACGCTAAAATAGAGAAAAATGACCAAAAAAAAGTCACCGAAATGAAATGGCATCAGAATCTGTGCCCTGATAATTACAATGACACAGAATTATTAGAAAAAGTGATAATTTATAAAGATGAGTTGGATTAGAAATACTAAAAATCACTAAGCAAACAAAGTAGCAGAACATGTTTTGAAGACTAAGGCCATCATCAGCAGGTCCAACATTTAGTGTTTCTAATCCAACTGATCTCTATAAATTCCCTAAACAATTTGGAAGATAGGTAAATTGGCACACTGTACATAATTCCAAAATTGGATATATTTAGTTCACAAAGAAAAATGAAATTACTTGCATAATGACCCATTCGAGTTATAGAGCATCCTGCTGACCACTTTTTAAAACATTAAGAATTTTTATGCAACCTTGCCTCTATATGTATAAGATAGTTTGGAAGCATGGTTTACATGCAATGGTCTGAAATTACATAAAACTAAAACTGAAATTGTACATTTTAAGACTACAGTAGAAAACACACAAAGTAACTCGTTAACTTCAGCTACCTCAAAAGAAGCAAAACTTTTAGGGTTATTTATAGATGAACGTCTTAAATGGACTAAACAATTAAATTATATAGAAAAAAAAACTAAATACTGCCTGTTTCAACATGTCCTGATTACAAATTTAGAAACAAGAAAAATCGTATATTACAGTTACTTTCACTCATTACTTGCATATGGAATAACTTTATGGGGAAACGCAACAGGCTCTGACAGACTTTTCCGAATTCAAAAGAGAATCTTATGCATAATGACCCATTCGAGTTATAGAGCATCCTGCAGACCACCTTTTAAAACATTAAGAATTTTGACGCAACCTTGCCTCTATATGTATATCTATAATCTAGTACTCAGTAATTATAACAGTTTTCTAAAAAATCAACATTATCATGGTCATAACACAAGAGGAAAAAGAGATATAAAATACCCTACTCATAGGTTAGCACTGCTCGAGAAAAGTCCACAATATTTCGGGATTAAAATATATAATAAATTGCCACAAACAGTTAGGGAAATCCAAAACCAAAATCTTTTTACGAAAACAATCAAAAGTTTATTCACCAACAAAGCATACTATTCAATTCAGGAATACATGGATGATGCACTGTGATCTCAATTTTATTGTAGTGCCTGTTCAACTTTAGGAAAACTATATACTCTAGATATTGTACATAATTAATATTCTCTTGCTTTATTATACTTTTTAACATATTGTAGTGTAAATATTGTAGACTTATTTCTGATCTTAAAGTTTAGGTTTAAAATTTTGACGAGTCACCAATTTACGAGTGCCTGCTCAACTATGTAAGTGTAATGTGAAGAATAAAGTATTGTATTGTACTGTATTGACAACAGCATGAACTGGTGAAGATTATTGCATAATAATACAAATTCACTGTGTTTAGCCTTAACAAAAGAGGTATTCATATTTGTCCCTTTAGATAAGAAATATGTTAATTATTTCTAACCATTTTTTTAGTAAGTGCTAGAAATTTGGTGCAAGTTCATATGTACCAGTGCTGAGAGATGAAAAGAAATCAGCAAGTGAAGGCAGCAGTTTCTGGCCAAATCATTGTATTACTATATGATGAAATGATAGATTGTAATTGTAATTTATTTCTCATCTTACCTTTTACATCATCAAATGGAAATGCAAAATCAAGATTACAATTATAAATTCCATACTGGAAAATGCCATATATTCCTAAATCCTGAAAATCCTACCATGTTGCTTGCCATTGAATAATAATTCAGTTCCCATACACCTAACCCTAGGTTTTTGTGCATTGGAGGCCCTCTACGCCTTTTTACACATTTTGCCATTTCACCTATCCTAATCTACATTTTTCTCTTAATTATTCTTAGCCATTTCTCTTTAACTTTCCCTAAATAATTCCCTATATTTCTCCTGTTTTTTCCCCTTTTACTGACAAAATTTTCCTGATACCCATAATGTGTATTTATCCAAGAATGTCCCATACCTCACTGCTTCAACATGCCATTCATTTTATGTGCCCAAGACCATCCCCAGTTACTTCTCCTTTGAATATGAAAACATCATTTAATTATATTGCCATCTTCCAAGTTAGCGATTCTGAATAAATATTTCATTACCCTGGACAAGATTTTAATTTTAGTAGAATGCCTGTGCAGTTCCATTTGTGCTGCCCCATTACATGATGCTATCACAATATCTATTTACCAAAGGATCTATGCACTCTATCAGTCTCTCTGCAAGCCTCATCTACTCCCCATACCTCTAATCCATGTAACATTCTATTTTCTACCACTGCCATATAAATCCTCTCCAACCATTTGAAATTTATATCTGGCAGTTTACTGTAGCATGATCTTATCACCCTCATGGCCATTTTACCTTTTGCCACAGACATCCTTTTTTTGTCCTTTCCAGCTACCATCTGAACTCAACCTTGTCCCCAAATAATCAAATATCCTTACCACTTCTATTTCTCTTCTATTAACCTCCCATTTCTCATCCTTACACAACCTGTGTCCTTTTTTGAAGACCATCATCTTGCTTTTGTTTTCATTCCCTTTCAAACTCCATTTATTGCAATAAGAATTGGCTGCCTCGATTGCTCTTTTCAGCCCTCCACTTGATATTCACCCAGTTACTAGGTCATCTGCAAACAGTAGCCCCAGGATTTCTTTATTGTTAATAAATGGTGAATGTACCCTACAACGTGGTATCACCTTCCAAATACCAATAATATATAGGTTAAATAATACTTGTTTTTGTTTGTAATTTACGTCCTCCAACGTTAAGTCATATCAGACGGTGAATGAATTGGGTGAAATGATGCTCAAATGAGTCCAGGGGCCATGGAGCTTAGGGTTACCCGACATTCATCTTGAAGGGTAAGGGAAAACCCCGGAAAAAACCTTATCCAGGTAACTCACCCTGACCGAGATTCGAATTAGGGACCTCTTGAACGTGAGGTAGACATGCTACCATCTACACCACCGAGGCGGGCTAAATAATACTGGACTAAGTTTACATCCCTGCCTTACTTCTATCTTACTCGATATAGATTTAGTTACTTTGTTGCCTGGTTATTTTATACACAACTCATTCTTCTGGTATATCTTCTTAATTACTTCTATAAATGGATGACATATCCCCTTACTGCTTAATTTTATCCATAATGCTTCTCTGTTAATAGAATCAAATGCCTTCTCTAGATCAATAAATATCATATATATCCTTCCCCTTTTATTGCTCAGATATTTATCTACAATTGTTCTAATAATAAAGATGTTGTCCGACGTTCTCCTGTCAGGTCTGAAACCTGATTGGAACTCCAATAGTTTATTTTCTTTCTCAAACCAATTTTGCAACCTATTTGCTAGAATTCCAGTAAAGATCTTACCTAGAATGGACAGTAAACTAATACCTCTAAAATCAGTTGGGTTATTTTTACCTCCCTTTCCCTTGTAAATTGGCAATACCATACTTGTCCTGCATTTCCTAGGAATTTCCTTTCCTTCCATTATTTTATTAGATAATTTTATCACTATTTTCCTCCTAGTTTCATTGAGTGCCCAAGCCTTCCAAAATTCTTCTGGTATACCATCAATGCCACTAGCTTTGTTAGCTTTTAAGCTCCTATTTGTTCACAAAATTCAACATCTGAGATATATCTATCTAATTCATTAATTGTTTGTGGACCCCTTAACAAACTTCTTTCCACTCTTATATAATTATCTTGTCCTAACTGTGATTTGAAGTATGCACACCATTGATCTGCGCCTATATCCTCTTCTCTCCCACATCTTTATACAGCCCTCTCACTATTGACCAAATTTTCTTAGTATCCTGTATTCTTGCTGCTTCATTTAGCATTCTGCCTATTTTCTCACCCCATTTCCTCTTTTTTGGTTCTATTATGCACCTGTATGCCCATCTCAGGGTCAGGAAATTTTCCCTTTCCTCTTTTTCCTCTGAGTGCCACCATTTCTTTAATTCCTGTGCTACTCTTGCCTTCACCATCTGCAATCCTTGTCAAAACATTGCCTACTGATGCCTTTAGAACCCCCCAATTTCATACTGGCCTGATAGATTGTATGGATTGATGCGTAATTGTTGTGTTAATTTGAACACTAGAGCCAAAAATGGAGCAGGACTTAAATGTTGCCGATGTGTTTACTCTGGAAGTAGCTGACGCAAAATCATGCACCAGAATAATTTTTAATTTGATACAGAAGTACTTCACTAATTTTGACAATATCTTGAGATGGGTGACAGTGCAAGATACATCATTGTGCTTCAGTCCACATGGTGTTTTTCGGAGAGGAAGCAGTTCATATTCAGTATCAGAGACTGCCAAGTAAATTTTGTAGGATGCATTTTCAAAAAACAACTGATGAATCTTGATGCAGCAGTGACTAATATTAAAGCTGTGTTTCTCAATACAAAAAAAGAGATAACATCTTTATGTATGTACTGTATCTTTATGTTTGACTTCTCAAAGAAAAACACCCATCTGAGAGCCCTTAATTATTCCCAGTATACCAGTAATGACAAGATGGAATACTTGGTTTGAAGCTGTTTTCTATGTTAAAAGGTAACGTAACCCATTGCATAACAACCTGCAAGAGGCCAGAGCCTGAAAAATTGACTGCCAGCCTCATGCGCTCATATGCAAGGCAGAGGTGCGTGATCATCCAAACGATATGTGGAGAAGATGTGGTCATCATCACAACACCCCAGTGGTTGCCTTTCTAAACCAGGGTTTGCTACCTACAGTCTCTCCAGGCTTAAAGTGGGGACACACATAAACATTGTGGTTTGTATCACTCCGCAAACGAACACGTGGTTGAAGCAATCTGCCATCAGCAGTTTAAATTTGACTCTTATCGCAACCGTTATATCTATCTTTGCAGCAGTGCAGTGCTAGAAAAGCATTCAGCTTATCCAAAGTATAAACTTGGAAGAAGCGTAGGGACAGTGAAGCACAAATTAGTACAAAAGTGAATCGAGAAGATATTGACACATTGTTTCACTCACACTGTTTATTCACAGGACATGTGTCAAGAGCTCTTGCTCCTATCATCAGCTGATACTCGACTAGTGCAAGTTGTAGTGGTTTCCTCTTTCTCCATTTTGTCAATAGATGGCGTGATGTACTTGTCAAAGATGTCCGGTGGTGGAGTTTCAAAATTCATGACTCTATGACGATTTTTGTTGATGAAGATTTTTTCCATACGGAAAGGTCTATGGGGTGATTAACATATTTTATAAGAGATGTTTCCAAGTTGATGTCATGTCTAGTATTCAAAAAATGAAAAGCCACTGCTAATTTTTCTGTTTCACCATTTTTAATGTTTCTTAGATGTTCTTTAGTTCTGATGTTAATATTTCTTTTTGTTTTTCCTATATAAATTTTAGGGCAAGTTTCACCTTTGATCTCATAGATTCCTGGTTTTTCTTTGGTAGTGATTGAATTTTTGGGAGGGCCTTTAACAAATTTCTGATATTAAACCTATTTTGAGGTGCAAGAGTTATGTTGTGTTTTGAGAAGATTTTTTGGAATTTGTTATAGGCTGATGGGTGGAAGGTGAATTTTTTAAAAAGCTTTTTCTCTTTTTGTCCTGTAGGTTCTAGGGTGGTGGTTTCTTTTATTTTCTTAGCTTTGTTGAGTCTGTTAACTGTTTTGTCTACTAAATTTGGGTTGAAACCGTTGGATATGGCTACTTTTTTTATGTGTAGGTATTCTTCTTGATAATCTTCCCTGTTTAGTGGAAAGTTGATCATCCGAAAGATTAATCTGTTGAAAATGGCATGTTGGTGTTGTTTTGGGTTGAAACTGTTGTTCTTGATGTAATTATCTGTGTGTGTCGGTTTCCTGTAAATACCAAAGGTGAGTTTGTTGTTCATTTTTTTGATCTTGATGTCCAAAAAGGGGAGCACACCATCCTCTTCTGTTTCCAATGTAAATTTTATAGCTGGATTTCGTATATTCAAAAGTTTAAGACTATCTTGTATGAGTTTTTTAGGTACTATTGCAAAAATGTCGTCAATATAGCGATACCACACTTTGAAATAATTTGGAAAAGTTTTTGTGATATGTGTTTCAAAAGCACTCATAAATAAATCTGCCAAGAAGGGCGACAATGGGTTTCCCATAGCTAGGCCTGTTTTTTGTTTATAGATCTGTCCATTATTCAGCTCATATTTACTAAATAAACCAATTAACTGATTAAAGAAACTGCTAAAGAAAGGTTATGAAATATAATTCTGTTGGCAAAAACTTACGTAAATCTGAGTTAATATCCCCATCAAAAAACATGTTATCACTGCCAATATGCAAAATGATGAGGTGCTTACTTTTATCAGTTGGATTATTTAAAGTTTTGTGAAGCCCAGAAAAAATGCATCCTTTTTTGACTCTGCAGTTGTGTCTGTCCAAGCCTTTGAAGTAACATGTCCCTCATTTACCCAAGTTTAGTCCAAATAATAAATTGTGCGCCCTTCCACATAAAATTGTCTCACAGACCTCAGGTAAAGTCTCCTCCAACCCACAATGTCTTCCCAGGCAATTATCATATAAATTTTTTTATTTTTTTTTTATTTTTTGGAAACCGAAACTTGGTGTCTTTCAGCAAAGTGTGGAATGTAGTTTTCTTAAAATTTGGAAGATGTGGGTCACTGTTCACTAAAGCAACTTATCTATAGTAGGGGGTTGGTTGTTTAAAAGGAAACTATGCACTTTGAAGCCAATATCACTCTTAATAAAACCATCCACTTACTCTAAAACACTAAATGGCCTTTCCCTTTTCTTTTTAGGGGTTTTTAAAGTTCCTGTTCATTTAATTTCGGTTCTCACACTTGAAATAGCATTCACAGATACACCAAGATACACCAGTTGCTTTAGCTATTAGTTTAATTACGTCTTTCACAGCCAGGTTGTCATAATGTTGAAAGAAAAAGTTAAACATGTTTAATACCATAGCCAATAGCCTTTTCACAGTTTTTAGAGGATTTCCACTTTTATGCTTCTGGACACTACTCTGAGGAACTGAGCACCCTGACATAGTCACTCAACACGCGCACACGTAATACTAACAGAACAAGTGGCAAAGCGGTGTACACGACATAATCGGGGAATTACCGGATACCACGTGACAGTAAATGGAAGTAAAATGCTTAAGCTTATGTTTAAATGTTTTGGAATTTGAATTATGGTAATTATTCACCATGTTTGTAAGTTGTGCTATGGCACAATGTTGACATCTATACACACTTTAAGGCCGAATAGAGTAAGTGTAGCTTCTCAATCTCCTCGTGAAGTTGAGTGGGCACCAGTCCTACATCCAGGACTTAAAATCTGCACCTCCCCCCAGGGGTGGGATCAATCTCAGGTGCTTTCCATGGCTGGGAACCAAAGCAAAATGCTCTAACCCACTATGTCATGGTACAGGACATGTTTAAAGTTACCTCCATGCAATTCAAAGATCTGGATGATATTAGCAATGCTTTATGCCACATTTTATGGAATACACAGCAAAATATTGGTTAACTTTAAAGTAACAAAAGAAGGTAACTTTTATAGTGAAACAGAAAAGAAGCTAAATTGTATCAGAAGCAAAGATGTTCAAGAATATGTTTGAGCAGATAAGAAAACCACTGAAGCATTAATGTACTCAGCACTTGAAGTGTGATCCAGCACTCATTAATAACAGCAATATCTATAGAGGTATGATCAAAACATAAAGGATATTTTTTTTATTTTGCAGGCTTTATACACCCAATTTTTAAAACTTTTTTTTTTAATTTTGGTACACATGTTCCTGACGTATGTTTACATTTTCAGCTGTTTTGAATATTTATTTATTCTTGGCAGTAGACAAGGTTATACCTATATCGAGATTCAACTGTATTGGAACACCACAGTGAAGCGAAAAATTATTAAATTTTAGATGAGTCGCATTTTTTAACACATCTGCTTCACTTTCGTACCTATTTTGAGGACATGTTTCGCAAATCTTCGCTTGCATCTACGGCTCTTGTGCGACTCGCACAAGAGCCGTAGATGCAAGCGAAGATTTGCGAAACATGTCCTCAAAATAGGTACGAAAGTGAAGCAGATGTGTTAAAAAATGCGACTCATCTAAAATTTAATAAGGTTATACCTGTTTTCGAGTGCTTCGCAAATTTTTACATAGTATGCAATACATTTTGTTTGTAAAATGGAATAAAGTGCAGCACCACATCTGAAAAGTTGACTGTGGCTTCTGGTGAAACTACTATGAGCAAGACAGGAGTTTATGAGTGGGAGAAACATTTCAAAGAGTGTCGAAAAGAAGTTGAAGGTGACTGCTCTGGACACCCTCGCTCATCATTCACTGAAGACAATGTGGAGGAAGTAAAGAAAATGGTCCTGAAAAACTGTTAAATACCATTGAATACCACTTGAAAGGTTTGATTAGAATTATGGCAAAACCAATTCTGGAAACTGAATCATGTTAATGCTCCCACTCACACCTCAATAGTTGTTGACTTTTTTTTTTGTCAAAAAACAAATGTTTTGTTACCTCAGTAATGTATTTGCCGGACATGGCTCCTTCTAAGTTCTTTCTATTCCCAAGACTGAAGACAATCTTGAAGTATTTTCTTTTGCAACTATTTTTGAGATAAAACAGAATTACTGAAGGAGCTGAACACCATAACAAAAGGTCAGCTCCAAAATGGCTTCCAAGATTGGAAAAAGTGCTGGCACAAGTGGACTATATCCGAGGGAGATCACTTTGAAGAGGGCAAAATTGATGGTGATGAATAAATAAAGATCCTTTAACAAAACAGAAAATGTCTGGTATTTTTGACCACATCTCATATAGCCTTAGAGAGAGAGAGAGAGAGAGAGAGAGAGAGAGAGAGAGAGAGAGAGAGAGAGAGAGAGAGAGAGAGAGAGAGAGAGAGAGAGAGAGAGAGAGAGAGAGAGAGAGAGAGAGAGAGAGAACTGAGAATGTTTCAGCGATCAGAAAACATTGCAGTGAACTTCAGGAGCAAACCAATGAAATTATGTTCCGAGAAGGAAAGACACATATTGTGAGTAATATGCTTGATAATCATCCTGTTTAGTGTAACAGCTCTTCAGTCCATGTGGTATCCATGTGTGATAGTTAACTATGAACATTTCTTTTCTTAATACTCAGAAGACTTGGCAATTTGCATTAAAAGAAAATAATCTATAACAATGTTCTGCTTTGACAGAAAGGAATAATATAATGTAGCTTTTTTTTTGCCATTATGTTTACTTTAGATGATAATTTATTTATTTAATAAAATAATGTTATTGTTGAACCTTTTATTTAAAGTAATGGTACAGAGCCTCCAGAAACCTAAAATCTGTCATGAATTTTTCAAAAGTAAGGAAAAGGAAACTGTAAACTCTACAGATATCACTTTCAAAATTCCTCACAATGCATTCTAGAAAATATAACTTAAAAATAGTAATGCAAATTCTTAAAAAATAACATAACATTGTTGAAATACAAACCTGATTTTCACCAAAAATTTAAATGATAAATGCCAGTCCTTAGTTATACATATACTATTGGTATGCAAATGCAGCTTAAAGAACATCACATCATAATCATTTGTTTAGTTTCTCTACTGATACAGCAAGTAGAGGCAGTATTGTATTTTACCCAAAAATTTTCTGTCATGGTTTCAACAAAATACGTTCAGTACTGTTATGAATGACTGGAGGAATTTAGTAACAGTGACATCAAAATTAACTGAAAAAACTATTTGTAGTCGGTTTTTCGACACCATCACTTACAGTTTTTTTATTATTGAGGGACTAGTTTCAGAAGCCATTGCATCCATTTCAACCATAGTTGGCAAGAGGTTGAAAACGGATGCAACGGCTTCTGAAACTAGTCGCTAAATAATAAACAAACTGTAAGTGATGAAGTGTCAGAAAACAGACTACAAATGGTTTTTCAATTACATTTAGTTTATTCAGTATTGATTGCCACTTCCCCTCTAACTCCTACAAGTATCAGTTTGAAATGTGTGTTGGTGCATGCATGACAATAAGACTGTAGTATTTTCTACAGCACTAGGTAATGCTCCTGCTGCCCATAAGTAAATCATTGCAACAGCAATTTTGTCTTTCAAGTACACTAATGGACACTGATACAGCAATCATGAGCAACAGCTGACTGTGTGTTTTCTCTGGAGGAAAGGAGCAACTGCTTCACACTATAAAATATGACAGGAGACAGCACCAAGTTGCAGATCCGTGTTTTGTTTGCTATCAGAGTTCAAAGGCTGCAGGGAATGTGCTGAGAAATGCAAAAGCACTGGGTGTCCAACAACTTTATGCAAACTAAACAATGTCCAGCATGTCATGACTTACTAATACAGAACAGGTGAATAATAATAATAATCTTTAATACTCTTTATTGTCTGTAAACTTGTGGGTTACAAGCGTTAGACATTGTCACATTCTAAAGTATGTATATGAGAATTTAGCTTTGTTTGAGTTTCCATTTACATTAAACTTTACAATTACTGTGTTACATAATTAGTACAACTATTGCATACAGAGTTATTTTAGCTAACATATTCCTAGTACTAGTAAGTATACAATAACAATAGCAGTATAAAAGTAATAATAATATAATACACTTCTAATTCCCTTGGACTTTACAAAGATTTATCTATAAGAAATAAGTATAATAATTACAACAAAAATATAAGACAATTATAATTCACTTAGGCTGTATAAACATTTCTCTATATGGTATTTTTTCAAGAGATTTTTAAATATATTGCCTTGTGGTGATATAATATATGGAGGAAGTTTATTGTACAAAATGATACCTGCAATGTATGGGTCTTTGTTGCTAATGGTTTTTGCTTTATATTCTCTATGGTAGTTGTTTACTCCTCTAGTGTTATAATAATATTCCCTATTTAATGATGTGAACTTACTGTTTGTCCTAACAAGTATGATAACCTTATACACAAACAATGATACCACAGTTAGAATATATTGTTGTCTAAAAATATCCTTTACTGAATGTTGACTTGACAGTCTGAAGATGCACCTTAGACTTTTTTTCTGCAAAATTAGGATCTTATTTAAGTTTAACTGACTGGTAGCTCCCCATATTTCAATACCGTAAGCGATATGTGAACGAATTAAGCCATAATATACCATTTTTAGTGTGTAACTTTCTAGATATAGTGATAACTTCCTTAGTAAATATAAGTTAGTACATAATTTTTTACTTAGCATTTCTATATGGCTGTTGTACGATAGCTTTTTATCAATAATAATAATACCCAAGAATTTTGCGGATGATGTTCCTTCACCAACTGTGTTATTCATGTTAATGACTAAATCCTGATCGTTGCTATCCCTCAGATCAAATAATATATATTTTGTTTTGTCACAATTCATGTGCAGTTTTGAGTACTTCAAATATGTAGTTAGCTACATGGGTTAATGAGGTGGAGGCCTTTTCTTCTAGTTGTTTGATAGTTTTGTCTGCACAAGTTAGAGTTGTGTCGTTTGCATATGATGTTAACCTACATTCATTTGGGATTTGTATGTCATTTACATAGAGCAAGAATAACAGGGGTCCCAATACTGAACCATGAGGAACTCCCGTTCTTACCACATCATAGTTTGATTTTACTGCCTGACTAATTTTCCCTTTGTTCCAATATATTTCAGTACATTGTTGACGATTTTTCAAGTATGATGTTATGAGTTCGTGTACTTTACCTCTTATTCCATCTAATAACATTCAACTAGAGTAGGTAAAAGTTCTGGGTCAACCCTCTACACTACCATCCATGATGATTTGAACATTAAGAAGGTGTGTACACAATGGGTGCTCATACCTTCACCAACGTGCAGAAACAGAAGCATGTGGAAATATGTCAACAATTAGTGCAACAGTACAGGTCTTTGTGCATATGGTCACTGTAAACGAGTCATGGTTCATTTCATAAAAACTGAAGCTACTGACAGTGAAGTAATAAAAATATTACAATCAAATAAAATAACTGAAGTATGTAGGCTTTCACGGCCAGAGTCATTAGGTACATAATGATTATCCAGGCTTATGGGCCGTGGTTTAGTGGAAAATCTTCTTCCAGACGTTTCGTCTGCTGCATTGAACATCCTCAGTGGCGTGGCTGTAACACTCTCATATTCTCAGCTGTGACTGATACAGAGTCTGTCGATTTCATGGACAGACTCAGGAAATTGATAGACTCTGTATCAGTCACAGCCGAGAATACAACGAGAGTGTTAAGGCCACGCCACTGAGGATGTTCGACGCAGATTCGAACAAAACGTCTGGAAGAAGATTTTCCACTAGACCATGGTCCACAAGCCTGGATAATCATTACGCACCTAAATATAATGACTGTGACAAACTTCGCTTATCTGTTTGAAAAATTATAAATACTTCAGGACTAGTTTCACAGTCCATTCATTGTATTATCGCTTGGTTACCATTTGGTTTTCTGTGGTTTCTGCTGCTAGGTGATGGATTGTTCACTATCGCTTGATGGCAGCACAACCATTTCCAAGTTATTTTTTGTATGTAGTTTGAATTTTCAAACACTTAAAACTTTTCCTAAAGGAATATCTTGTGGTTGTGCAAAGAGAACAGAAATTTAAAGCCATCTTATATGAATGAATGAATTTATTAAACTTCATTATAAATACAAATTCTTATATATTTACAATTTAATAATATTTATCTTATATATACCCCTACATACCTCAAGTTCCATATCAAATTACAACTCTTTATTGAGTTGCTGAATTTCCTTGGGCCCATAGCCTCTAACACCATGTTTTTTGAGCTGTAGAACCCTATTTACCACTTTTGGTCCTCAATCTACATTATCCTGACTATCCTTATTTCTAATTTTTCTTAACCATTTATTTCTCAGTAAACCTAAGTACTTTCCTATTTCCAATACATTATTCCTTGATTTAACGCTTTCAATAACTTTTTAACTAAAATTTCATTATGTAACATAATCCAATTCTTTTTGCATACTTTTCCTCTCCAATTCTTTGTTTCCTCACATTCTATCAATAAATGACAAAAACTATTTATTTTAATATTACACAGTATACACTTTCCTTGTTCTTCTCTCTCCCATAAGCCTTTTAACCTTATCACTCCTGTTCTGCCCCATGCGAAGCCTTCTCTTGTCATTTTGTCACAAATATCAATATATTTTTCTCTTTCCCAATTCATGTTTACCTCTCTATAAGTACATAGTGAGGTTTTGGTATTTAAACTACCCATTATTTCCTGCATTTCCATATCTTTTATCCTCATTTTAACTCTTTTCCAGAAACCTTTCTCTACTCTATTACCATCCCTGTACATATCCCCATATCCTATTTCACTCAGAATTTCTTGTATACTCTTGTACCAAGTATCTTCTTTAATACATTTTTGCTGCATTTCAAAACACTACTTAAAAATATTATTAGTTACCAATTCTTTTATTCTGAACGAGTACTTCAATGCTCTTTCCATAATTTTAGCTTTGCTACCATATCTTACTAACTCCATTTGGTGATGCTCTTGGTAAGCCCAAAATTAGTTTGCAAAAACTCCTATGCACCTTGTTTACTTTAACCCATTCTTCCTCTATGCCCCAAATTTCAGTTCTATATAATATTTTTGCCTCGACTACTGTCCCATATATTCTCGCCAACCATTTTATTTGTATCCCTGGTATTTTATCTATACATGTTCTAAGAGCTTTCATTGCCAGTTTCCCTTTAGCTAATACTGTTTTCTTTTGATCAATCCATCTACCATTACTGTTTAGCCTTAATCCTAGATAATTAAATTTCTTTACCACTTCAATTTCATTCCCTTGCCAACTCCATTTTTCATCCTTCCTTAACTTATTACCTTTTTTGAATACCATTACATTGCTTTTGTTTTGTTAGTGTTTATTCTCAGACTCCATTTCTTACATAATTCCTGTATGGCTCCCATAATTTTATATACTCCTACATTTGTTATAGATCCTGCAACAAGATCAGCAAATAACAAACCCGGAATTTCTTTGTTTCCAATATTGAAAGGTGTCTATTTTCATTCTTGATTTCCTCTAGAATATCACTGATGAAAAAATTAAATAATACAGGACTTAACTTGCAACCTTGTCTTAACCCTATATAGTTTGGAGTAGTGTTCGTCAATAGATTATTTGCTGTTCTTATACAAAAATCGTTGCTTGCATATATCCTTTGTAATGTTCCTATAAACTTATTACTCATTCCTCTTTAGCTCAGTCTGTACCATAAGGCTTCCCTACTTATTGTATCAAAAGCTTTTTCAAAGTCTAGGAATAGCACGAACAATCTGCCCCTTTTATTTGCAAGATATTTACTAACCAATGTTGATATTACAAAGATATTATCTATTACTCTCCTACTTTTCCTAAAGCCTGTTTGTAGTTCAGATAATTTTCCCTCCTCTTCTGCCAAATTTTGAACCCTTTCTGCTAGAACCCCAGTATAAATTTTTCCTAATACTGATAGCAGGCTAATCCCCCTGTAATTTGCTGGGTTATTAACATCCCCTTTATTCAATATTGGCACTACTATTGCTGTTTTTCCACTCCTAGGGACATTATCACCTTCAAAACTGAGTTTAGTATCCTTACTAATAGTCTTAATCTGCTCTCATTTAGACTCCATGCTTTCCAAAACTCCCCTGGAATACCATCAATTCCACTTGCTTTGTTCCTTTTTATTCTTTAGATTTGCTCCCTTACTTCTTTAATTCCTATTTGGATATCTAATAATTCATTGAAGTCATTATTCTGTATTACCCAAATATTTTCCCTCTTCTGTTGTTCCCCTCCTAAAAGACTTTTAAAATAATTAAGCCATTCATCTGCACTTATATTATTTTCTCTTACTCGAGCTTTATACAATCACTTAACTATAGTCCATACTATTTTACTATCATTAACTGTTGCTGCTTCATACAATGTTTTACTCATTCCCCCCCCCCCCCCCATTCTTTTCCTTTTTCCTGCAGCTTTCAATCATAAAATCCTCTTTTCCCTTTTGTCCTCCCATTAACCTCCATTTCCTCAGTTTCCTTAAAACTCTTTGTTTTGCCATCATGCATTCCTCATTGAATCATCCCTTCTGCTTACCCACCAGGTTATTTTTCACTTTCATCCTTGCACCTACCCCTTTTACTACCATTTCTAACTTCAGTACTGCTACATCTGTTTTATTTTCTTTCAACATCTCCTCTATCCCTGCCTCTTCTGATCTCGCCACATCTGACCCCAGTTCCCTTAAAAAAGCATCTGACTCCTCCTCCCTCCATTTATACTTTTCATTTTTAACTCCTCGATATTGCTCTCCTCTTGTTTCTTCTTTATATATGCTGAGAAATTTTGCTGTTATTGGGAAGTGATTACTAGAACACACTATATTCAGCACTTCAAAATCAATAAGATATGACTCTAAATCTACTGTATATACTATATAATCTAAGATACTCTGACCGTTAATTATTTACAAAGGTAAATTCTCCCATATCATCTTTCCCCTTCACCCCCCATTACACATCCTCATACTTGTCTCCTCACAAAATTCTATCAACTTCTGGCCTTCACAATTCAAAACTTTATCTTTACTCCTTCTTTCCATCTCTTTTGTTTTCCCAGTTAACTCCCTCTCCAGGTTTATTATGTTTATTTGACTTGTTCCTACACTTGCATTAGAATCACCGATTATGATAAAGCTATTAACTACGTTTTTATTTGATATTTCCTCCATATCATCTTATTAAATTAAATACATTTGGATTATAAAATTTCGAGGTATTTGGTGGGTTATACACCACTCCAAAACATATCCTTTCCTTCTTCCCTATTCCACTTAACACACACCACAACACATAACTCTCTCCTAAATCTCTATAAACTTTCATTTTAATATGCAAATCCTTCCTAACCAATAAACCTAGAATCACCAGACATACGGCCTCTTTCTTTCTTTCTTACCCCTTTCTTCTCATTAAAATTGAAATGACTCACTTCCACTAAAATATCACCTGTCAACCAAGTCTCTATAACTCCTATCACATCACCTAGTCTTAAAATCTGCATTATTTCACCATTCTTCAACTTTTACAACATCCCTGGCATATTCCACGAATTGGGTGAAATCATGCTCAAATGACTCCAGGGCCCATGGAACTTAGAGTTACCCGACATTCGTCTTGAAGGATATGGGAAAACCCTGGAAAAAACCTTATCCAGGTAACTCACCCTGACCGAGATTTGAACCTGGGACCTCTTGAACGCCCGTGTGGAGTTGCTGGTTCTCCCATCAGGCGCCTCCCCAGGTGGCGGATAGGGGAAAGCTTGCCAGATATGGAGGGCACTGGGGAAATAAAATACCCAGGGCGGACCAAAACCAGATACTGCTGCCTTGCAGAATTGGGAGTTGGTTCTCCAAAGGCCAGGGGAGTAAACCCTAAACAAATCAGACAGGCCTGGAGGTCTTAAGGAGGCAACCCCTCCACCAGGCTAGCTCAGCGTTGGGCTAATAACCCACCTGAGTGAATTATTTATATTCAGAGAAATCAGGAGAGAGCTGGACAGATAATATGTACACGACCTGGAAGGAAAAGGAAAAAGATTAGGATTGGGACATGGAATATAACTTCATTGACTGGGAAAGAAGTGGAAATAGTGGACGAAATGATTACATATAATTTAGAAGTCCTAGGTCTGAGTGAGACAAAAAAGAAAGGAAAAGGAGAAATAACTTTAGAAAGAGGATATTCCCTAAGATTCTCAGGAATCAAGAGAGGAGTAAGAGCTAAGGAAGGGGTAGGGATTATATTATCGGCCGAAATGGAAACAAAAGTAAAGAGCTGGCAAGCTATAAGCTCAAGAATAATGAGATTAGATGTAATATTAGAAGAAAAAGTGTCCTTTTTACAGATATATGCACCTACAGAGGATAAGGACGAGATAGAAAAAGAGACTATTTATGCAAAATTAGAGGAAGAAATAGATAAAGCAAGACAAGATAATAATCATGTTATTATAATGGGAGATTGGAACGCAAGAATTGGCCAGGATCATAGAAAAGGCCATGGATGTATGGGAAAACATGGAGGAGAAAAGATATTAAATGAAAATGGAAAAAGAATGATTGAATTTTGTAAAGATAATGACCTTTTAATTGGAAATACTCTTTTTCCACACAAAGAAATTCATAAAATAACTTATGAAGCCCCTAATCGAAATGCTAAGAGTGTGATAGATTACTTCACATACACAAAAAATACAAGATATGCGATGTCGGATGTGAGAGTATTTAGAAGTGCAGAAATGTCAACAGAACATAGACTATTAATATGCGACACAAGATTTAGGAAACCAAGAAGAATAAAGGGAGCTGAATATGAAAGGATTAAAATAGAGATCTTACATGATAAAGAAAAAAGGAAAGAATATGTAGAGACAATAAACAGAGAGTTAGATCAAATTCAAGATTGGGAGGAAATGTGCATAAATGAGAAATGGGTAAGGTTAAAGGAAACCTTATGTAAATCAGCTGAGGAAGTATGTGGTATCTCGAAGATTAGCGAGAGATCTAAGCGGATAAAATGGTGGAATGAGACAACTAAAATAATAGTTAAAGAGAAGAAAACCGCATGGAAAGAATATAATAAAGATAGAATGAATGCAAATTGGGAAAATTATGTTGAAAAAAGAAACATAGCTAAAAGAACGATAAAAGAAGCGAAAAGTAAATCTTGGGAAGATTTTGGGAAAGAATTAGAAGATAAATTCCAAAATAGTAACAGAGAATTTTGGCAAATAGTCAAAAGATTAAAGGCTGTAAGAGGGAAAAAGTATAGAAACATTGTAGATTAAAATAATGAAGTGAAAACAGAGTTAAATGACATTTTGAAGGTATGGTCAAATTATTATGGATCAGTTTTCAGAGGAGTAAATCAGGAGGAAGAAGAGAGAATGCAGGAGACTGAGAATATAGAAGAGAGTTTGATGGAAGAAATACCTATAGATAGAATTGATTTAGAGATTGCTATGGGAAAAATGAAACTCAAAAAGGCAGCAGGATGGGACAAGATATCACCAGAAATGATAAAGTACGCAGGGGGCAGGGCACATAATTATTTGGTTAAAATAATGAATGAGGCATGGAATCTCGAGGCAATACCAAAGGATTGGCAAAGAAATATTATAGTACTGATTTATAAGAAAGGAGAAACGTTGAAATGTGAGAACTATAGAGCGATATGCCTATCATCAGTACCCCTTAACTGTACACAAGAATAATTGAAAGAAGATTGAGAAAGGAAGTAGAAGGAAAGATGGAAGAAGAACAAACTGCCTTTAGAGAAGAAAGACAAACTCAAGATCACATTTTTACAATAAGACAAGCGGTGGATTTAAGGTTGAGTAGGGGAAAGGAGATATATGCAGCTTTTTTAGACATAAAAGTAGCCTTTGATACGGTACCACATAAGGAGATATGGAAAGCCCTAAGGGAATTAAAAGTTAAAGAGAAAATGATTAAAGTAATAAAGAGCCTATATAGAAAAGTAATAGGGACAGTTAGAATATCAGGAAGACTATCGGAGGAATTCGAAATGAGAAGTAGAGTTAAACAGGGGGATAGTTTGAGCCCTCTGCTGTTTAATATCTTTATGAATCAAATAATCAGACATTGTAAGAGAAGAACAAACAAAATGAGAGTAGGGTACTGGAAAATGAGACTGGTATATGTGCAAGCTCTGATTTATGCAGATGATATAGTTTTAATGGCGGAAAACCAAGAGAACCTACAACAATCAATAACAGAATGGGCTAGTACCTTGGAAGAGAAAGGTATGAAGCTAAATCCAAAAAAGAGTAAAGTAATGACAATTGGTAAAGAGGAAACAGAGACAGAAATGCAAATTTTCTGGAAAGGTGAAAAATTAGAAAAAGTGACAAGCATTGAATATTTAGGGATGATTCTAACTAAAAATGGAAGAATAGATCAAGAAATTAACAATAGAATTAGGAAATCAATAAATATATATTACCAAATTAATAACACAATAATTGGTAAAAGAGAAGTAAGTGAAACCACTAAAATGAGAATATATAAGGTGATATACCAGTCAGTTTTATTATATGGGAGTGAAAGCTGGACAGTGTTGGATAGACATGCAAGTAGATTAACAGCAACACAGATGAACTACTTAAGGAGAGTAGCTGGATATACAAAGAGGGATCAAGTTAGAAATGTAAAAATAAGAAAAAAGCTAAAACAGGAATGCATACTGAAGACAATGGAAAGAAACCAACTAAGATGGCTGGGACACTTAGCAAGGATGAATGAAGAAAGATTACCTAAAAGAATATTTGAAGCAAGAGCGGAGGGGAAAAGAAGAATAGGAAGACCTAGGTTGGAATGGAGACAATATATGGAAAGAGTGGCAGACAGACATGGGACGACATTGAGAGGAATATACAGGTTGGCGCAGGATAGGGTCGAATACAGAAAGTGCCTGAAGGAAACCGACGCCTAACAGCAGCAGGGAAAGTGAAAGAAGAAGAAGACCTCTTGAACGTGAGGCAGACATGCTACCATCTACGCTAACGAGGCGGGCTACCTTTTCGTATACCGATCCCTTTCTCTCAAACCTGAATTGCTGCAATTTGGTTTTGCTCCTTGCCAATCTTGACCTGCTTACTGGATCACTCCCTCCCTCTCCATCTTCAACCTGGAGAATACATCCTCCTGGAGATGAGACTATGCTGAGCCCGGACTGCTTCCACACATCTATTCCCGCAGCTGTTCCCAAGGCTACATGTATCATCAATCAGCTGTCTTTCTGGTGAAACCTGTTTGCGGTGATGTCATCTGCTCTCCCCTATATCTTCTCTGTCACCACTGCTAGCCATACTACATATCCTTGACGTCATCTGAGCTTCCTGACTACTGGCACATGTGCTGTCCTGTGTTGACTGTCTGGTATTTAGGTGATGTATATCCTGCTTTCTATCGTTGATCCAAAGGTCTAATCCTCTCATATATGCCTTGTCTCCTCTGGCTCTTGCACTTTTCATCTCTTTTAGTAGCACATTTCTTATTTCTCTCATTTTCTTCCCGTAGTCATTTTCCACGAATATTCTGGTCCATTTTAATTTTTTGGCACTGGATAAGATTGACCATTTTATTTTCACTGTTGCCAGCTTAACTATTATTGGCCTGGGGTTTATGCCTCTTCGACCTACTCTGAATGTATGTATCTACTCTTTCCCAGCCACCAAGCTTTATTTCTAATTTATCTTGAACAATTTCTTCTACTTGCTCCCAAACTCGTGTTCCTCTTGCTTCCTCTATTCCAAAAATTATTACATTCATTTTTCTTTTCCTCTCCTCTGCTTTCTACAAATTTGACATTCTTCTATTACATTCGATGAATTCTTTGTTTACCTCCTGTTTGAAATTCCCCCATGCTGATTTTATTTCTTGGAATTCTTTTACCATTTTATCTTCCATTCTGTTTTCTATTCATTTAAGCTCTGTCATCTCCTCTGCAATATGCTTCAACACTCTCATAACTTGTTACAACTCCGGTCCCAGGTTTAGTTCCACTCCTGCAATTATTAGTCGCATCATTAAAACCAGCAGAAAGCACACCATCATTTTGGTCTGTTCTCCTGAATTTTTACTCCCTAGATAATATTTTTCGGTGTTAAAGAGCCCTATTCTGGCTCTATATACTTATGACTGTACACTCATTTTCTTTTCCTCACTGCCGTGCACCCGTAAAAATATGTCCATCTCCTCTCGTTTCCCGTCAGCAACTCCCCCTATCTTATAACAATCTGCTCTTAAAAATGTTGACTACCGCTTAAGCCTTGTAGTACCCCAAAACCCTTGAACCAACAAGGAAATAAAGCCATTTCTGCAAATGGTAATCTTAATATGCAGTAGATTAAAGAATAAGCTTTTGTAAAATGGTTAATTGAAGAATGGGTAGTCATGTGAAGTAGCATATCCTTTTCTGATTAATTTATGAAAAGTTTCACAAGAAGAAAAAAGAAAACATACACAACCTAACACATAAGCTTAACTTTCAATTGGGCTAAAACATTATAGAGCATTTTACAACTGTCACTGCACATCTACACGGGTGATTAAATAAGTACCTATGTTTCAAAGTATATGGTGTTGCTAAGGAAAGTTGGTGTTAACGTCATGTACTGTAATTTGTTACATACACCACATCAAATTTGGTACTGATTCATAGGTTAGTTTGGATTTGGCAGTTACTTCAGTTAGCCATTCAAACATGATTTTGATAAAACGGAAAGAAGTGGAGTTTCTTTTAGTGATTTTCTGTTTACTTTTGGATGGGAAAACTTGTAAAGTGATAAAAATGAAATGGGATGTTATTTATGGGGACACTTTGGCATCTACAATAGTCAGATGTTGGTTCAAGAGTTCAAACATGTTCAAACATCCATAGTTTATGAGAAACATCCAGATGCCTGGCAGATAAGGTTACCAAGGAACTCATTGGAAAAAGTTCATTATATAATACTTGCAGTTTCTTGAATGAAAGTTAGCAAAGTGGCAGAGGCCTTAGGTATGTCAAGAGGAATGCTAATTCATATTTTGCATGATGAGTTGGAGAATTATTGCTGTAAACCCCATATTTGTCAGACCTGGCTCCCTGGAATTTATTCTTGTTCCAAACATGAAGAATGCTTATGGGAACAAAATTTAGATAAAAAGAGGAGAGTATTATTGAGACAGAAGCATATTTTGCAACACTGACAACTGCTATGTTTTGAAGGGACTAAAAAATGGGAAGAATGGTGGTAGAAGTACCCATCTATCTAAATTTGTCTCAGTGTATACAAAATCCATATACAATACTATTTTAAATTATGTTTTCAGAAATGTCCTTCTTCATCCTTATGGTTCCTTTTCATACAATATATGCTAAATTACTAAATGCAAGAGTGGGTTGTTTTACAATCGGAGCTTATCTTGTACTTGAAAAAATACAATATATTTGGGGTAGTGCGTGGTTGGGTTGGTCGGTCGGTCGGTCGGTCGGTCGGTCGGTCGGTCTCAGTGTATACAAAATCCATAAACAATGCTATTTTACATTATGTTTTCAGAAATGTCCTTCTTCACCCTAAGGGTTCCTTTTCATACAATATATTGTCACCCTGGTGGTAGACTCGCGAAGCCGATAAAAAAATGATGGCCGATCGTTACCGGAAATGAGAGACAGTTGAATGTAGAGTAGAGGAAATAAACAGTTTAAGGTTAGCTAGCAAACTGTAATGGTGACGAATGTATTTGCTAGGAGAATAAAGTGCAGTTTTTGAGTTTTGTAACCTGGTTTTATCATTTCACGAACCCACAAAGTCACAACTGGTGTCAGGAAGCGGGATAACATCACGGAACATTATGGCCATGGAATCGGCATTGGAAATGCTTTTGCAGAAGATGAACGAATTAACAGCGAAGTCAGAAGCGGCAAATAACAACTTGGCCGCGAAGATGAACGAGTTAACAACAAAAACAGAAGCGGCAAATAACAACCTGGCCGCAGAGTTGAAAGAAATAAAGACCGAATTGACCACAGAAATGAAGGCAGCGAACGACAGTCTGGCCACGGAAATGAAGGAGGCGAAGGAGGTCCTCGCCGCCAAATTTGAGGAACAGTTGGCCGGCGTGAGGGATGACGTGACGGAGCTGGGCAAGCGGATGGGCCAAGTGGACGAGCGCGTCGAGGACCTGGCGAACCGCTTCAATGACCTAGAGGAAAAGGCCGACAATAACGCCAAGTCCCTGAACGCCATGGTTGAAGACGTCGAAGATCTCGCGAACCGCGTAAAAAACCTGGAGGGAAAGGCCGACAGCAGCGTCAAGTCCCTGAACGCCATGGTGGAGGACGTCGTCGGCAGGAGACTGAAGGATTTGAAGGCTGACGCACCGGGACGCGACACAACATCTGCGCGCGTCAAACCGCCGAAATATGACGGCGCGTCAACATTCGAGGTCTTCCGCCGCCAGTTCGACACAGTGGCCAAGCACAACAGATGGTCACCGGAGGAGGAGGCCACACAATTAATAGCCAGCCTCCAGGGACGGGCCGCGGAAATCCTAAACGCGGTGCAGACAACGGCGGCGCCCAAGGACATCTGGGAGGCCCTGGAGAATCGCTTCGGGAACCACCGCTTAGCCGCAGCGTACCGCAGCCAAGGTCACAGCAGCCGGGGGAGACACTGCAGGAGTTAGCCATAGCGATTGAGCAGCTAGCTAGCAAGGCCTTGGTTGACCTGCCACTGGAGTTCGTATCCCGGGAAGCCGCCTACAATTTTGTCGACGGGGTACGGGACACGGAAATTCGTCAGCGCCTAATGCTCGGCGATTATAAAAACATCCACGAGGCGCTGACAGCGGCATTAAGGATGGAGGCGGCCAAGGTAGCATCTATCCCGACGTCGAGAACGAGGAGTGTCCGCTACGCCGGAGACAGAAGACCAGCTGAGGGACGCCGGCGAACACCTAGTGGCCTGTGTTGGGGATGTGGACAGCCCGGACACCTGCGGAGAGACTGCCCACACCAGGAAGAGCAGCCGGAAAACAAGTAAGGCCCGTCGTGGAGAGGGACATGTCGGCGCCATTACCACCATCCCCTCGAGTGACAATCCGCGCCGTCAGCCGGCGGATGGATGACAACCTCATCGCGGACGGCTGGGTAAGAGGAAAGCCGTGCCGCGTGCTGGTGGACACCGGGGCGGCCGTGACCATCATCAGACCTGACGTGGCGAAGGGTTTGCCGACGAGGAAGCCGAGCCGACCATACGAGCTTGTGACAGCATCGGGCGACACCATGCCTGTGGAGAAGGAGGCCCTACTGGAGCTGAACTTGGGACGGAGTGCAGTGCGTCTGTGGGTGTTCGTCGCGAAGGTGGCTGAGGAGGTGATTCTGGGACTGGATGCCCTCAGGAGCCACGAGGCAACGGTCGACGTCGGCAGGAAGGTCCTGAGGCTCAACGGAGAAGAGGTTATACTCCGTCAACCAGAAGAGCGCCTTGGAATTGGCAGGGTCGTCTTGAGCGAAGACGTGGGTGCCCCGAGGAAAGATGTTGGTGGTACAGCTGGATCGCCTGCCCCGCTACAAAGGCGCTGTTCGGGACGACCAGCCTTGAGGAGGGAGCAGTGTCACCCTGGTGGTAGACTCGCGAAGCCGATAAAAAGATGATGGCCGATCGTTCCCGGAAATGAGAGACAGTTGAATGTAGAGTAGAGGAAATAAACAGTTTAAGGTTAGCTAACAAACTGTAATGGTGACGAATGTATTTGCTAGGAGAATAAAGTGCAGTTTTTGAGTTTTGTAACCTGGTTTTATCATTTCACGAACCCACAAAGTCACAATATGCTAAATTACTAAATGCAAGAGTCGGTTGTTTTACAATCGGAGCTTGTCTTGTACTTGAAAAAATACAATATATTTGGGTAGGTCAGACGGTCGGACGGTCGGACGGTCGGACGGTCGGTCGGTCGGTCGGTCGGTCGGTCGGTCGGTCGGTGCTTTCTGTGGCAAATCTCTAAGGCAAACTCAATGATATACCTGTCTTAGCCTAAAATAAAACAAATCAAATGCTTACCTTGTCTATTAAAGTGATAGTTTCTAAATTGTTGCTGATGGCTGTACCACTGCTGTGGTGGAACAGGGAGCTTATTTGTACCAGGTTTTCCGGCCATGAATCCTATATTTGCAATAGTACTACTCTGAAAATGATGAATATTTTGAGCATAAATACTGCCCCCATTACATGAAACGTAATCAAAGGCGAGTAATGCTGCACTCTCTGAAGCCTGTAAAAGAAAGTGTTCATTTACTCAGGTTTATTTCACATATGGAAATTAAACTATCCTAATACAATGCTCAATAAAATGTAAAAGTGATTCTTCTCCAGAAGTGAAGAATGATGCAAACATAGGTCAAGGATATGAAAAGTTGATTCCTTCACCAGAAGCACTACCTGTTGGCATAAGAGTAACAAATGACAGGTATTAAAAGCAGAAGCACTATTAACAGTGAAGTATTCTTCATTTTTGAGTTTAATGAGTCACTATGTAAGTGAAGTTGAGTGTAAACATAGTGACTCATTAATCAAACTCAAAAATGACAGGTGTAGCATTCAAACAACAGCTTCATGATCAAGTTTATATTAACCATGGTAGCTCAAGGGGTAGAGCAACTGGACGGAAACCAGTAGATCCGTGGTTCAAATTCCGGCCATACCAATGAATTCTACAGTTGGCTCTAATTAATTAAAAATCACCCATATACCAGAGTAATGTATTTAAAAGGATTAATTCTTTAAGGATTAATTCCTCAATATAAATTTACATTAAAAATAATCTACGATAAAAATCCTGGTAATTAAGTACTTACAATAGTAAGTTGCCACAAGTGGTTGTCTCAAATATGAGAACCCTAAGTGGTCTACTGGGAAATATGATGAGTCAATTTGAGAATTTAATGTCAGGAAGGCACGTTGACCATGGTAGCTCAAGGGGTAGAGCAACTGGACGGAAACCAGTAGATCCGTGGTTTAAATCCCGGCCATGGCAGTGAACTTTTCAGTTGGCTCTAATTAATTAAAAATCACCCATATACCAGAGTAATGTATTTAAAAGGATTAATTCTTTAAGGATTAATTCCTCAATATAAATTTACCTTAAAAATAATCTACAATAAAAATCCTGGTAATTAAGTACTAACAATAGTAAGTCGCCACAAGTGGTTGTCTCAAATATGAGAACCCTAAGTGGTCTACTGGGAAATATGATGAGTCAATTGGTGAATTTAATGTCAGGAAGGCACGTTGACCATGGTAGCTCAAGGGGTAGAGCAACTGGACAGAAACCAGTAGATCTGTGGTTTAAATCCTGGCCATGGCATTGAATTTTTCAGTTGGCTCTAATTAATTCAATATCATTCAAATTCTCATACAAAATAATGTCTAAAACATGTTGCAAAAAAAATCTATTAATAGATTAGTAAAACTTAAAACTAAAACCCTTTGGAATGACTATTGCTCAGAATGATAACTTCATGACAGTAAGGAAGCTCAGGAATGTCTCATTGCAGATACACTACCTTTAATACTACTTATAAGGTTAGTACTCAATAACAGTGCATGTTACTGATCACATATGAGTAAATAATGCAGGAGTTTTAGAACCAAAATATCCTGAATTTAACACATAAAGTACAGAGTACACATATACACAATCCACAGCCTGACAAGATAACGAACATAGTATACTAAGCCTTAGTAGTATTAGGACTTAGCATCATATTGAAACAATTATATTATTTTTGTTAATGATAAACTTATCAGATGTTATATGTTATCAAACATGACATTTATTTTCTTTAATTAATTTACCTTTCATATTTCCTTGTTTATTCATAATGACATGTATTTCTCAGGACAAATAGCTTGAACTTTGTTTATGTGTGGCAGAAGTAGGAACTACACGTTTTGTGATGGCTGGCTATAGGCTGTGTATTAAGTTGCTACTCTAGTAACTGCGGTGTGACGCATGAGTAACACAGTACAGTGTAGTATCATATCACAAAGTGGGTGTCTCTAACAATAATTTTCAAACATGGAAACTTAAAAAAAAAAAAAAAGTTACTTCATAGGCTTGTAAACTCCCAAAAATGATTCAGAATATTTTCCAAAAAATGGTCTAGTTCCTTCTTTGCAAATGACAGTGGTTAGAATGGCTACAGCAGTAGGCAAAAGTGAAGCCACAATAAACAGAATTATTAAAGAATTTGAAAAAGCTAGTGTTTCAGATGCAGAAGTTACTATTCCAGGAAAACCACCATAATCAGAAGCAGAAGTTTCAAATAGATAATTTCAATAAGTGCATTGTTTGCAAAACCTTTTTAGATTATTATGAAGTGCATAAAGAAATTCCAACAGTGAAGAAGTTATTCTGCGCAGTAAATGAGAAAATCAATTTCAGTGGTTGACGGAAAACATTCTGGGAATATTAAAGGAAATGGGACCTTTAAAAAATGTAAGAATAAGCGGAATATTTTAATGGAACACCAGGATTGCTGCCTTATCATTATGATTTAAAATATTCAATGATACTCCATATCACTAAATTGATATGGAATATCATGAAACAAAAATTGGCAGAAAAATGTTTGTTCTATGACTTTAAACACATTTAAAGGACTAACTAGACAGTAAAAACTATTTTTAGTTGGTTTATTGACACTCGTCACTTACTCTTTCATATTATCGAGGGATAGAACACTTCAAAGAACAAAAAGCCATACTGCACATAGCGAAGAAAATGGATACAACAAAAGTCTGGTGTTGAAGAAAACTAGAAATGCTAAACTAAAGAAAATCATTAAGCAAGCAACCACATTTACAAAAGAAAAGAAAACAACAGCATATTCAATATATTCAGTTCATTCACATATCACCCAAAAAGTTTAATAAATTTAAAAAGATCTTCAAGGAACAAAATATGTTCTTGGCACCTACTAATGGACACTCAATTTTAAAATTGCTAAATTCAAAAACAAAAGATGAAATCCCATCATTTAACAGATCCAGAATATACCAAATAAGTTGTAAGAATTGTGAAAAATGCTACATAGTTCAAGCTAAAAGAAATCTAAAAACCAGAGTCAAAGAGCACTTTAGAAACATCAGATTGAAACAAGAAGATAAGTCAGCAGTAGCATTTCACTTTTGGAATGAAAATCATGACACTGATCCAAATCGAAAATAAACTGACAACATGGTAGAACATTATTAAATTATAGATGTGTAAAAAATACGACTCATCTATAATTTAATAATTTTTCGCTTCACTGTGGTGTTCCAATACAGTTAAATCTCGATATATGGTAGAACATATTCATATGGAAAAATAAGGGCAGTGTAATGAACTTCGAAATCCCACCAGTAGATAATTTGACAAAGAAGTTCATAGTTCCCCCACCAGAGAGAGAGAGAGAGAGAGAGAGAGAGAGAGAGAGAGAGAGAGCAGACAATAACAGATGCTAGTTGGAAAGAGGTTGAAAATGGAGGCAATGGCCTTTGAAACTAGTCCCCCAATAATATAAAAAAGTAATGACCAGTGTCAATAAACCAACTACAAATAGTTTGTATGATTAATTTTGACGTCACTGTTACTAAATTCCTCCAAACACACGTAACCAAACAGTGTTTAAATTATAACACTGAAGAGGATTGGAAAAATGTGTGCATCATAATTACGTCCATAGAATAAGAATACTGGCATCGAGATGCCTTGATAGAAGAAGAAATAGAAAGAATGCTAATTAATGTGGATTTTGATAGCAGTGATGAAGAGGAGGCAAATACCTCAGTGAGTTTATGGATTCCAGAGATGACAACGGCATTTCTACAGACATAATAGCTGATATCCATCTTTTAGACGACATCATCACAGAAACTCTACAGATTCAGCAAGTGAAACAGATATGCAGGAATCGGAATCTTCACATCAGACTTAGATAACTCAATTTTTTTCTGCTATTTAGCATAGAATTTTTTTAACTTCAGTAATGCACATATTTTTGTGACATCTGTTTACGTCTCCTCCCCTCTGATAGCCAGCATTATGGTGTAACAGCGCCACCACTGCGAGGTATCTTCCTAAATCTCTCACATAGTACTTTAATTCCCATACATGTCCAGCTTAACAAATAAAAGGTTAAAATAGTCGGAATGACCAACCATAATATATAAAAACAATAAAGAAATACTTCCCTTCTGTTTATAGTCATGGAGAATAGTAACCAAGAAAAGTTATTGTCGACTTTCCAAGCAAATTATGTATTATATAACATAGAAGATTTTCAAGATAAAGTGCATTCAATCAATCTCTCTCATCACTCTGTTTCATACTTAGTCTTCAATAAGTCTCCATGTATTGTACAAGGGCTGTTCAATAAAGAATGATCACAATTATTTTGACAACGTACCTTTACTCATCCTCATAATTTTGATGGTGCTTCTCAAAATAGTCTCCTCTGAATGCGGTGCATTTGTCCCAGCATTTCTGCCAGTCTTCAAAGACATGCTGGAAACCATTTTTGATAGATCCTTCAAAATCGCCTCTGCAGCCTTCACCACTGCTTCTGATGATGGATAATGCCTCCCTTGGAGGCGTTTCTTCAAGTTAAGGAATAGAAAAAAGTCACATGGGACTAAACACGGACTATAGGGAGGGTGAGGGATGCACTTCACGTTGATTTTTGCAAGATATTCAGAAACATTGGCAATATGCGGCCGCGCATTATCGTGGTGCAGCATCCAGCCTGCTTCATGGAAATGTGGTCTTTAGTGCCTGTTATGGACTTGCAATGTTTTCAGGACATCCCTGTCTTATTGTCCAGTTACTGATGTGTGTGCAGATACAACATGCTGATAAACCATTCCATGAATATCAAAGAATGAGATGACCATAACTTTCCCAGCAGAAGCAACCACTTTTGCTTTTGTGGGGTTTGGTGATGGAGATTTACACACTCAGCTTTGCTGTTTGCTCTCAGGATCAAAATGATGTAGCCAAATTTCATCAGCAGTGATTACGTTTGAAAGAAACTCCAGATCTTCCTCTAACATCAACTTTAACTGCATGCGAATGTCCTTTTTTTCGGGAATCAACAGTCTTGGAACCCATTGCGCACAAACATGTCTCATGTGTAATGTTTCTGTCACCAACGTGTGGGTGGCACCCAATGAAATGTTCAGTATTTCAGAAAGTAATCTTAAGGTAATTCGTCAATCCTCTCTCACAATGGCAGCAGCAGTGTTGATGCTTTCTTCAGTAAGAGCAGTAACTGGAGCACTGGGTCCACCTTCCTTTGAAATTGATTGTCTCCCCTCTTTAAACATTTTAAACCACCTTCGAGCTGTGCTGTAGGGAAGAACAGACTCTCCATAGGCCTCCTGTAACACTGTATAAGCCTCAACGGAAGATTTGTTGAGACAAAAGCAGAATTTTAAAGTTGCATATTGTTCGTGTGTTACCTCCATTGCAGCGGTAGGCGATACTGAACATGTCTGAACTTGCCTTGTTCTCACAGGTGGGAACCAGGAGTACCAACAATGAAACTACTACGGCGTGTTTGTTTCACATTAAGCTAACAGAATATAATAAGATTGAATTTTAGTGTGAAAAATTATGACCATAAAAAGATTATGATCATTCTTTATTGAACAGCCCTTGTATATTATTTAATTAGCTGGCATGATTACAATATACAACAGAAATTCACTGTTATAGATTGGAATTATCATTATCTTAAATAAAATAATTGAAAATATGAAATAATAATATTCAAAATTACCTTTACTTGTACCATGCACCTGAGAATCTTGTAGGAGAGCTTATTGCTCTAATACCATAAAGAAAATTAAACCAACTTGAAAATGATGTTGCTGCTGCAAAGAAGAAGTTATAGTAGGATATTTAATGGGGGCAGCTTTGATAAAAACTGCTGCATTATGTTTATAGAAGCATAAATAAATATATAACAATTAAAGCATTCTGCAAGGACCGATCAACAAAGAATTAGACTGATTTCTTTCTGTAGCTTCTGTATGATGTACATACACAGCAGCACCCTTATATCAATATGTTGGTGGTAATGCTGTATATTATTGACCCTACTTGAGTTTTGCATACCACAAAATGGAGGTGACGCAAGAGGAGCAATACACTGCAATAAAATTTTGTTTTTGTGTAAATCATACAGCCCTCTGAAACTTTTGAAAAGTTAAAGCAAACATATGGTGATGATGCACTACCTCATACAACAAAGCTTAGGTTCAAGCACTTCAAAGCTTTCAAAGAAGGGCGAGTCCTCTGAATTAAGCATGGTGGGCCTGATGTTTCGGCTTCTGTTGAGACTGAAGTCGACATCAACACATCTGCTATGTCTGTCCACGAGGACAGCTCAGTGAAATGTTGAGAATGTCATATGGCAGTGTCTTTACAATTATGCATGTTCATCTTCACATGACCCAGGTTTGTGCTCTTTGGGTCCCATGTCTGTTGTGCCCTGAACAAAAGACCTTGCAAATGGAGACAAGCCATGAGGTGTTGCATCTCTTTGGTCATTGAGGGGATGTGTTTCTTCAGTCAATCATCACTGGTGATGAGTCATGGTTGCATCATAATCCTGAAAGAAAACAAACTAGCACAGTGGAAATCACCAGGTTCTCCAAAAGCAAAAATAGGCAAAAGTTGTTCATCTGTAGTAAAGGTGATTGCGATAACTAGAGCTCAAATTTTTGCATATTTCATTCCTTGATAGTTAAATGTATGAATGTAAGTAATAAATTGTTCCACAATGTAAGGAGTTTATTACAGAAGTTTTATAGTGCATATAAATGAATATTTAAGGGGTTAGTGCATTTTTAACCAATTTGTGCATATTTATGCATATTGTCGCGATCCTGTTATCTACGATAGTGCGGCTTGTGTACACAAAGAGTAGGCAGATAAAGATAGCATGCAGATAAAGGTCTGCTGAAATAAACTGAGATAAATGGAAATTTCTGGTGACATCTTGAATGATAGAGATTATTTGGTTTCTAGAGTGTTCTGGAACAGTCTGGGATTATCAGATGAGGTATTTAAGGGAGCAACAATTCGCAAGAGTGGTAAGCAGTAAACAGCTGTACAGTGTTGTAACCATAACGCTGTTGTTATTGTCATCAACCTTGGTAGACTGTGTGTATGTGTCATAATGTTGTTACGCGAGAATTGATCAGAGTGTATTTCTGCGTAAATAAAGAACATTTGGAATATCTGCATCTCGGACTTTTAATTCTACGAACCCATGAAGTCACAATTGGTGCCAGGAGTGAGACGTTACCACCATGGAGGCTGCATTGGAAAAGATTTTACAGAAAATGGAAGAAATGAAGACGGCTAATGACAACCTCGCCACAGAGCTGAAGGAAATGAAGACGGCTAACGACATCGCCGAGAAGATGGAAGAAATGAAGGTCGAATTATCAACGAAGACGGAAGCTGCAAATAACTTTGCCGCGACGATGACCGAATTAACAACGAAGATGGAGGTGGCAAATAACGACCTGGTCGCAAAGTTGGAGATGACAAATCATAATCTGACCGTGAAGGTGGCCGAACTGACCACGGAAATGAAGGCTGCGAACGAGGCCCTCGCCGAAAAATTTGAAGAGCAATTGACCGGCGTCAGGCAGAGCGTCACGGAGCTGGGCAAGCGGATGGGTCAAGTGGACGAGCGCATTAACGACCTAGAAGGAAAGGCCGACAATAACATCAAATGCCTCGAAGACCTGGCAAACCACGTTAACGAGCTGGAGGGAAAGGCCCACAGCAACACAAAGTCCCTGAACGCCATGGTGGAGGACATCGTCGGCAGTAGGTTAAAGGATTTAAAAGTCGACGCGCCGGGACGCGACACAACATCTGCGCGCGTCAAACCTCCTGAATACGACGGCGCGACAACTTTCGAAGTCTTCCGCCGTCAATTCGACACGGTGGCCAAACACAACAAGTGGTCACCAGAGGAAGAGGCCGCACAGCTAATAGTCTCCAGGGACGGGCCGCAGAAGTCGTGAATGCGGTCCAGACAGTGGCGGCACCCAAGGACATTTGGGAGGCCCTGGAGAATCGCTTTGGAAACCACCGCTTAGCCGCAGCGTACCGCAGCCAGCTGAAGGCAAAGTCACAGCAGCCAGGGGAGACGCTGCAGGAGTTCGCCCTGGCAACTGAGCAGCTGGCTAGCAAAGCCTTAGTCGACCTCCCACCAGAGTTCGTATCCCGGGAAGCCGCCTACACATTCGCTCACGGGGTACGAGACACGGAGATTCGTCAGCGCCTAATGCTCGGCGACTACAAGACCATCCACGAGGCCCTAACGGCGGCATTAAGGATGGAGGCAGCCAAAGTGACAGCTACCCCGACTTCCAGATCAAGGAGTATCCGCTATAATGGAGACCGAAGACCAGTCGAGGGACGCCGGCGAAGACCTAGTGGCCGGTGTTGGGGGTGTGGACAGCCGGGACATCTGGAGAGAGACTGCCCACAGCAGGAAGAGCAGCCGGAAAACGAGTAAGGGCCGTCGTGGAGAGGGGCACGTCGGCGCCATCACCACCATCCCCTCGAGTGACACTGCGCGCCGTCAGCCGGCGGGCAGTTCATCGCGGACGTTGGGTGAGAGGAAAGCCGTGCCGCGTGCTGGTGGACACCGGGGCGGCCGTGACCATCATCAAACCTGACGTGGCCAGAGGTTTACTGACGAGGAAGCCGAGCCGACCATACCAGCTTGTGAAGGCATCGGGCGACACCTTGCCTGTGGAGAAGGAGGTCCTACTGAAGTTGACCTTGGGACGGAGTGCCGTGCGTCTGTTGGTGTTCGTCGCGAAGGTGGCTGAGGAGGTGATACTGGGATTGGATGCCCTCAGGAGCCACGAGGCGACGGTCGAAGTCGGCATGAAGGTCCTGCGGCTCAATGGAGAAGAGGTCATACTCCGGCAGCCCGAAGAGTGCCGTGGAATCTGCATGGTCATCCTCAAGGAAGACGTGGTTTTCCCTGCGAGAAGCGAGGTGGTGATGACGGCATGACTGTAAGGCCAGCGGGCGAAGAAGATGATGCTGGACCATAAGAAGGCTACACACACGGACTGTGTGTAGCCAGAACATTGTTGTCGTGCAGATAGGAGGTACCAGTGAGGCTGCTCAACCTGACAGACACCGATAACGACATCCAGAACGGGACGGAGTTGGGGACGTGCGAGCCCATGGTCGGCGTGACAGCAATCGACAAGACACAGGAGCCGGTGCCGATGCAATAGCTGGGGCCCCGGCTAGAAGGCTTATGGAAGAGGACGGCCGACCACCTGACCGCAGAACAGCTGGAGAAAGTTCGACAACTGCTGAGGCGATACCAGCGCGTCTTCAGCCAAGGCAACAGTGACTACGGCCGCACGGACAAAGTGCTTCACCGCATCGACACCGGAGACGCCTAGCCTATTCGGCAACCACCTAAACGCGTTCCACTGGCAAAACAAGCGGCGGTACGGGATATGCTAGATGACATGAAATCCAGGGGATTGATTGAAGAGTCTGACAGCCACTGGTGTTCCCCTGTAGTTCTGGTGACAAAGAAGAACGGCGAGCTACGCTTCTGCGTGGAATACAGGAAGCTGAACGCTGTCACCCGGAAGGACTGTTTCCCCTTACCCCGGATTGGTGACACTGGACACGCTAGCTGGTGCACAGTGGTTCTCTACCCTGGACATGAAGTCGGGTTACTGGCAGGTGGCTCTACAACCGAGAGACAAGGAGAAGACTGAATTATCGACAGGCTAAGGGCTTTGGCAGTTCACAGTTATAACCTTTGGCCTCTGCAACACACCAGCCACATTTCAACGCCTCATGGAATCAGTAATGAGAGGATTGACATATGACGCATGCCTACTATACTTGGACGACATCATCATCGTCGGCAAGACGTTCGAAGACCATCTCGACAACCTGAGCAAGTTATTACAGAGACTGCAGGCAACCAACTTAAAGCTGAACGCAAAAAGTGCCAGCTCTTCCACAAGGAAGTTAACTACTTGGGCCACATAGCCTCACCAACCGGAGTGGCTACAGACCTGGAGAAGACCCAGGCTGAGAGATTGTCCTCGCCCAAAGGATAAGCAAGAGTTGCGCAGTTTCCTGGGGCTGTGCAGTTATTACCGCCGTTTTATCAAGGGAATCTCCAACATCGCCAAACCCCTCACCCGTCTAACAGAAGAACACCGGCCTTATGCGCGGACGGAGGACGCGAAGGCACTTTCTAACAGCTGAAGAAGACACTGTGCAGTGCTCCAATTTTGGGATTTCCACAACCAGGCGGCACCTTCATCGTGGACACCGACGCCAGCAGGGCACTGATGACCGCTGTAGTTGAGCGCCCTTAAACACATCATCATCACCGAAGCTAGCGACCATTGCATTGGAGACGTCCTATTGCAAATCCAGGATGGCCATGAGCGAGTGATAGCCTACTACAGCAAGACGCTATCCAAGGCAGAGAAGAACTACTGCGTCACCCGGCGAGAGTTACTGGCGGTAGTAAAGGCATTGGAGCACTTCCACAAGTACCTATATGGTCAGCCATTCAACCTGAGGACTGACCACTCCGCCCTAACCTGGCTACTGAGCTTTAGAAACTTGCAAGGCCAGACAGCACACTGGGTACAGAGGCTGCAGGAGTACTACTTCACCTCTGAATATCGTAGAGGGAAGAGCCACGGTAACGCAGACGCCATGTCCCGAAGACCCTGCCAAGAGGAGTGCGGCCAATGCACAAGAGTGGAAAAAAAGAAGCGTGCCGCAGCTGTCAGAGTGGTCACAGCAGTGCCTGCGGATGGCTGGGATAGCACAGGCCTGAGGAGGGAGCAGGTAAATATCCCTCTCACAGCAGAAGAATACAAAACAGAATACAACAAAATAATTGAAATAGCACAAAAAAATAACTTTCCCAAATCATTAGTAGACAAAAAAGTGAACTTAGCAAAAAAGAAGAAGCTAATAAAGGAAACCACAACCCTCTCAGCTACAGAAACTAATATCATTTTCAAAAAATTCACTTACCATCCATGGGCCTATGATAAATTCAAAAAAGTCTTCAAAAAACAAAACATTCAACTAGCACCAGTCAACCATTTCTCCTTAAAAAACCTAATTTGCTCAAACATCAAAGATGCCACTCCATCTAACAAAAATTCTGGTATATATCAAATTGAATGCAGTGACTGTAGTCAAATTTATATTGGAAAAACCAAAAAGAAGTTTAGAAACAAGAGCAAAGGAACACTTTAGAAACATAAAATATAAACAATTAGAAAAATCAGCAGTTGCCACACATTTTTGGAAAAAAAAAACCACAACATAAATCCAGAACCAAAACTACTAAAACATACATCAGGAAAACAAGAACTATCCACATGGGAACAAATCTTCATTTCAAAAAATAGGAACAAGATATTCAATTTCGACATCCCCCAAAAAGTTGTTCAGCAAGTTCCTTTAACAGCCACCTATGACAAAATATGGTCAACTACACCAATGAGAACCAGTCGATGGCCGGCTGAGGATAGATGCAAAGTCTCTGAAACATGTTCCGGAAAAATTTTAAAGTAAGTGTTGTTTAGTGTCATTAATCGACTCCCTTTAGATTTAATTCTATTTTCTATTACTGCCGTATAAATCCTCTCCAACCATTTGACATTTATATCTGGCAGTTTACTGTAACATGATCTTATCACTCTCATGGCCATTTTACCTTTTGCCACAGACATCTTTTTTGTTCTTTCCAGCTGCCATCTGAAATCAACCTTGTACCCAAATAATCAAATCTCCTTACTACCTCTATTTCTCTTCTATTAACCTCCCATTTCTCATCCTTATGCAACCTGTATCCTTTTTTGAAGACCATAATCTTTGTTTTGTTTTCATTCACTTTCAAACCCCATTTATTGCAATAAGAATTGGCTGCCTCGATTGCTCTTCTCTTCTCAGCCCTCCACTTGATATGGACCCAACTAATAGGTCATCTGCAAACAGTAGCCCCGGTATTTCTTTATTATTAATAACTGGTGAATGTACCCTACAACTTGATATCTCCTCTAAAATTCCATTGATATAAAGATTAAATAATACTGGACTAAGTTTACATCCCTGCCTTACTCCTGCCTTACTCAATATAGATTTAGTTACTTTGTTGCCTGGTAGTTTTATACACAACTCATTCTCTTGGTATATCATCTTAGTTACTTCTATAAATACCTGACTTATCCCCTTACTGCTTAATTTTATCCACAATGCATCTCTATTAATAGAATCAAATGCCTTTTCTAGATCAATAAATATCAGATATACCCTTCCCCTTTTATTGCTCAGATATTTGTGTACAATTGTTTTAATAATAAAGATATTGTCCGATGTTCTCCTGCCCGGTCTAAAACCTGCTTGGAACTCCGATAGTTTATTCTCCTTCTCAACCCAATTTTGCAACCTATTTGCTAGAATTCCAGTGAAAGTCTTACCTAGAATAGACAATAAACTAATACTCTGAAGTTAGCTGGGTTATTTTTATCTCCCTTTCCCTTGTAAATTGGCAATACCATGCTTGTCCTCCATTTCCTAGGAATTTTCTTTTCTTTCATTATTTTATTGAATAATTTTATCACTATTTTCCTTCTAGTTTCATTGAGTGCCCAAGCCCTCCAAAATTCTCCTGGTATACCATCAATACCACTAGCTTTGTTAGCTTTTAACCTCCTTATTTGTTCACAAAATTCAGCATCCGAGATATATCTATCCAATTCATTAATTATTTGCGGACCCCTAACAAACTTCTTTCCACTCTGATATAATTATCTTGTCCTAACAGTGATTCAAAGTGTGCACACCATTGATGTGCGCCTATATACTCAACTCTCACCACATCTTTATATAGCCCTCTTATTATTGACCAAATTTTCTTAGTGTCATGTATTCTTGCTGCTTCATTTAGCATTCTGCCTATTTTCTCACCCCATTCCATCCTTTTTTGTTCCTTAGACACCTGTATGCCCATCTCAAGATCAGGAAATTTTCCCTTTCCTCTTTTTCCCCTAATTGCTGCCAGTTCTTTAATTCCTGTACTACTCTTGCCTTCGCCACCAGGCAATCCTTGTCAAACCACTGCCTACTGATGCCTTTAGAAACCCCCATTTTCATACCGGCCCCTGCCCTTTTAACAATATATTCCAGTGCCTCTAAGGCTTGCTCTATTTTATTCTCAGTTAAGCTTTGTACCCTCACTTGTAAGATTTTACTACTCTCTGAATTCAATTGATTAACAAATGTTTTATGCAACTCTTCTTTCCACTTATACACTTCCACCACACTGAGACATTCTTCATCAAGCTTCTTCATATGCTTGTTGCCTTCCCCTAACTCTAATCTTAATGGAAAGGGACAGCTTTATGTTAAAACATTCATAACTTCAAAATCTAGGATCCATTCATCAATTCCTACAGAATACAATAAAATATCTACCACTCTTTGGCCATTTGTATTAGCAAATGTGAATTCCCCTTCTTTGTCACCCGCTTTCAGGCCATTACAGATCATAAGATTATTCTCCTCACAGAAATCTAAAAGTTTCCTCCCTTCATTATTGGTAACCTTGTCTTTACTATGCCTGATCTCTATTTCAAGTTCCTTCTCAGCTTCATCACTTGGATTAATCCACTTAACCTGGTGTTCCCCTATTCTTGCATTTAAATCACCTACAATTATTATTTCAACTTTCCCATACTTATTTTCCAACACTTCTATACCCCAATCTAGTTTCCTAAACACATTTGGATCACAGAACTCTGATACAGTAGGTGGGTTATACACTGTAGCAATACAGACAGTTCCCCCATTTTGATACATGTCCCCTATGGAGATCCAAAACACTGATCTGCTTGACAGTTCTTTTTCTTCTTTCACCTTAAGACATTTATCTTTCTTTATAAAACAGCCTAAACTCCCTGAAGCTCTGCCTTTCCTTTGGTTCTTCATCCCACTTATGCTATAAAAGTCAAATCCTGGAATTATTACACTAGTTTTTTTCGGTCTCCTCCCTCTTCTAATTCAAATATTATCAGGTTTTGTTTCCGATTCCCTTCCTCTAAATTTTCCAATCAGGTTAGTCTATCTTTGCATTCTTTTATTTCTTCCTTTACTTTCTCATCAAATTTCTCTAATGCTGTTAACATCCCGTTAAACTGTTTGCCAATCTTCTTGTCAATTCTATTTTCCATCTCCTTCACTTCTTTTATTTCTTTTGTGATATTTTCTAGCATCGCGGCTAGTTGCTCCATTGTCAGTCTGGGGTTTAGTTCCACTCCCCCAATAATTAACAAAGCCCATATCACTAAGATGTACCATACACTTATTAAACATATACCAGAAGATCCCTGCTGATTTTTCTGGCTTGTTCTAAATGCATTAAAAGCGCCGATCCTAATTCTATACATTTGCGCGTCAATCATCTTCGGTCACGAGCGCATGTGCTTATGCATCCGTTCTCCCTTCTGCCAACGTGCACGTTGAGCATGGTAGCTCAAAGGTTAAGAGCGACTGGACGGAAACCAGGAGATCCGTGGTTCAAATCCCGGCCATGGCATTGAATTTTTCATGTTGACTCCATCCATCAAATACCTTAGCCTATATACGGCTAGTGTGGAGAAATGATTAATTTCCATCAATTAACTAAAATAAAATTTGGAATTTACAGGAAGACAACACAGTCAGAAAACTACATAAAAAAGTCATAGCTAAAGCCAGTTATATAAAAACATACAATAACAAAACAGCCTTACACACAGACTAGTCAACATACCCATGGATAAGGCAGAATACTTCAAAGAACAAAAAGCCATACTCCACATACCAGAAGTAAATGGATACAACAAAAGTCTGGTGTTGAAGAAAGTTAAAAAGGCTAAACTAAAGAAAACCATTAAAGAAGCAGCCACATTCACTAAAGAAAAAGAAAGCAACATCACATTCAGTGCATTCATATACAACCCAAAAACATTTAATGAATTAAAAAAAATCTTTAAGGAACAAAATATCATCTTGGCACCTATTAAAAGATATTCAGTTTTAAAATTGCTAAATTCAAAAACAAAAAATGAAATCCCATCAATTAACAGATCTGGAATATACCAAATAAGTTGTAAGAATTGTGAAAAATGCTACTTAGGTCAAACTAAAAGAAACTTAAAAACCACAGTCAAAGAGTACTTTAGAAACATCAAAATGAAACAAGAAGATAAATCAGCAGTAGCACTTCATTTATGGAATGAAAATCATGACATTGATCCAAATCCAAAATTATTAAAAGGATTGATAAACCAAAATAAACTGACAACATATGAGAACATGTTCATATGGACAAATAAGGATCGAGTAATGAACTTTGAAATCTCACCAGTTGATAATTTGACAAAGAAGTTTATAGTTTCACCACCAGAGAGAAAAGCGCAGATGACACAGATGTTAGATGGAAAGAGGTTGAAGATGGAGACAATAGTTTCCGAAACTAGTTCCTCAATAATATAAAAATGTAAGTGATGAAATGTCAAAAAAACCAACTACAATAGTTTTTCAATTAATTTTGACGTCACTGTTACTAAATTCCTCCAATAACATGTACTTGAAATAATGTACTTTATTTTAAATGGATATTATAATGTTTTTAGAGAATATTTACCAAATTTTTAGTGCATAGATGCTTGCATATATTCATACTTTATAACATTTTTCGACTGCAATGGAATGATTTACCAGCATGCAGTTCCCCCTCACACTACTGTTACAGCAGTATACTACATGTCAGTATTGGCTATCCTGAGTAAGTACATTGCCAGGAAACATCCAGAAGTTTATCAGAATGGGTGACAACTCCATCATGACAATGTGCAAACTCACAATGCTAATCAAGTCTGGGAATTGTTGGCTAAATTCAACTTTAGCTGTGTGCCACATCCCCTTTATAGCCCCAGTCTTGCTCTCTGTGATTTCTGTTTCTTCCCATTACTAAAGGTACAGCTCAGGGGCATTCAACTTGAGAGCACTGAAGCAGTGCTAAAGAAAAGTGAGGCAAATCTCAAAGATCTGGCAAGAAATGGCCTGCACCAAGTAAGGACTGGCAGGCACTATAAAAGGTGCATTCAAGTAGGAGGGGACTACTTTGAGAAAGACCATATTAAAATTGAAATCAAGTAATAAATATCTGTGAAAAAGAATCAGTGTATCTTTATTGATCAGCCATCATACTATACTTGTACTATATACTTAGAATGGGTTCAAATATCAACATTATATTACAAGACAATTCTTGACGAGAATTAAAACAGTTCATTCCTATTTTGTGTGTATTGTCTTTTAATTTCAATAATGCACAAGGGTAAATAATCACTATAATTCAACTTCCAGAACATTTAAACATGTTTGTATATATTTTACTTTATTCATTGTAGTGATAGCATTTCCCAATTGCACTGTTTATTGCAGCAAAGCAATGTTCTGGCAACCATCCTTTCATGAAATGCACAAGCGCTGTACATGCAATATGGTGTAGTGTTAGACCCTCAAGAGTAGTGTGCAGGAACATAAAAGCAGTAAGCCTCTAAAAAGTGGTAACAAAGCAACTATATTATATACATATGCAAAACTTTTTCTTTCAACATTATGACCCTGGCTGCAAAAGATGCTACCAAATTGACATCCAAAGCAACTGATGTATCAGTGAGCATATACAAATGTGAGAACAAAAGTAAAACAAACAGAAATTGTATTAAAAAAAAAGAACAACCAAAAGAAAATGGAAAGGTCATTCAGTATCTTAGGAAATACCATTCATCTTAAAGTGAATCTTCTTTTAGACAATGACTGTCCTATACATACAGGAGGAGCTTTATTTAGTGAATAGTGACTCAAATATTCTCAATTTTAAGAAAACCAGTTTCCATGCTTTGTTGAAAAATCCTGAGTTTCAGTTTGTAAAAAGAAACAAAATAAATATGATAATTGTCAGGAGGGCATATGATTATAAACCTGGATGATTCTTTAAAATGCAACCACTTCTGATCCAAAGCTGGGTTCTGCACCTCTATCTGATGATTCAAGACTAAGTTTTTACTCCAACATTATATTTCTAACATTTTGTTTACTCATTTCCTGAATTAGTTTATTTATATGAGTAAAGTGTAAGTAAAGTAAAGTGCTGCTGTAATAAAAGATAGCATGCCAATATAATAGCCTCGAAGCGATTTTAAACAGCTGAGCACAAGAAGAGCTCTTGTAGCTGAGAGCAATGAAGAGCAGTGCATATTCATTGGTGGAGTGATATAATGAGTAATTACACAGAAAATGAAGTTAGTTACAATGGAGTAACAAACACTACACAAATAAAAATATTAAGTAAATATTCTCCACTTATCTAAAGAAGCCGATGACCATACTTCTATCTTGTTTTTGGGAAAACACAAATAAAAATATTTAATAAATATTCTCCACTTATCTTAAGAAGCCGATGACAATACTTCTATCTTGTTTTTGCGGAAACAAGTTAGAAGTGTTGTCATCGGCTTCTTAAGATAAGTGGAGAATATTTACTAAATACTTTTATTTGTGAAATAATGAGTAATGTTTATACAAGGATCCATTCTAAACCTAAAAGGACTCTAAATATATGCAAACGGAAATAAAGTGCATCTTTTATCTATGTCACTACAGTGACATCCCATCTTACACTTCTATGCAGACCTCCGAGGAATGTTCATATGTGTAGTTCAATCCAAATTGACTTATTACTAAATATGTGCAAGTATATAAGGGCTAAGCAAATGTATAGTGAAGGAATATGTAAAAGGTATTAATACTTTACATCTCCAGGATATTGTGACTTTGTGGGTTCGTAGAATTAAAAGTCCAGTTGCAGAAATTCCAATATGCTCTTTATTCTGTAGAAATACACTTTGGTCAACCCTTACAGTAGCAGCATTACGGAATATACACCAATACAATGCTCACAAACAAAAGAGTTCAAACACAGCTGTACGCGGACGATTCTCAGTTCCGATTTCACTCTCTTTTTAAGACATTCCCTTGGCGAGTCGCGGCTTGCTTAAATACCTCTGTTATAATTCTAGACTGTTCTGTAACAAACAAGAAATTGAAACTTCCAGTCATCTAGCTTCATCTGTTTTGGCAACCCTTTTATCTCAATGATATCTTTAACTGCTTCAGCAAATTCTTTTGTGCGTGTCAGCTGAGCTATCACGATAATGTCTCGCGACATAGCTCCCTGCTCAAGGCTGGTCATCCTGAACAGCACCATCGTAGCGGGTCAGACAATCCAGGTGTACCAGCAACATCTTTCCTCGGGGCACCTTCTAGATGCGGTAGACAACGTCATTAATCCTCTTCATCACCCGGTACGGTCCTTGCCATGGTTGTTCAAGTTTCAGGCAGTGTCCTTTGGTCCAGGGAGGGCGGTACAACCAGACCAACTCACCTTGCTGGAACCCTTGGCTCTTGGTTTGCCTGTCGTATCCGGTCTTCATGTGGTTGCTCGCCTTCTGGATTTTCTAACAAGCCATCTCATCCATGTCATGGAGATGGTCCACCATGTTCTCCACATACTCGGCTGCTGGCTGTTTCGCTCCCAGGGAGCTCCCAAAGGCCAGGTCACAGGGCAGGCGTAACTCTCGCCCGAACATTAAGCTGGCTGGCGTCATCCCAGTGGTGTCGTGTGTTGACGAGCGGTAGGCCAGCAAGAACAGTGGTATCTTGATGTCCCAGTCTCACTGATGGCTGGCTACGACCTTCCTCAGGTGTTCTTCTAAGGTCTTGATGTACCTCTCCACCATGCCGTCCGACTGCGGATGTAGGGGTGTTATGCGGGTCTTGTTCACCCCAAGCCTTTCCAGTGCTTCCTTCATCAGGTTAGACTCAAAATTGGTGCCCTGGTCACTACGGAGCTCTAACGGCACCCCAAAAGGGCAGAACATTTGCTGCACGAGGCAGTCCGTAATTGTCTTCGCCTCTTGGTTCGGGATAGCATACACCTCCGGCCACTTGGTGAAGCAGTCCACGACCACCATCAGGTACTTATTGCCTCGGTCAGACAATGGGAATGGTCAAGCTATGTGGACAGCGATGCGTTCGAATGGAGCTCCAGCATAGTACTGCTGCATGCGACCACGGCTCCTCGTCTGGGGTCCGCGACTCGCCGCGCACACGTGACATTGACGGCACAATCTCTCAGCGTCTGGTCGGAGCCTCAGCCAGTAGTAGCACTGTCGGCGTTTGTCGATCTTCCGGTTTGCTCCCAGGTGTCCTCCTGAAGTACCGACGAGCACTTCCTCCAAGACTTCCGGAACCTTACTTCGAGGAAGTACCAACTACTCCCTCTGTGTCTTCCCATCGGCTGATTCCCATACCCAGAACAGCACGCCCTCTCTGATCTTTAGTGAGTCCCATTGGGCCCAATACGACTTATATGTGGCACTCCTTGGTGCGGTGTCCTCCCAGGTTGGCCTTGTCCCTACCTCCACTTCCCTCAAGAGTGGCCACAAATCAACGTCCACCAGCTGCTCCCTCCTCAAGCCTGCGCTATCCCAGCCATCCGCAGGCACTGCCGTGACCACTCTGACAGCTGCGGCACGCTCCTTCTCTTCTACTCTTGTGCATTGGCCGCACTCCTCTGAGCAGGGTCCTCGGGACATGGCGTCTGTGTTGCCGTGGCTCTTCCCTCTACGATGTTCAGAGATGAAGTCGTAGTCCTGCAGCCTCTGGACCCAATGGGCTGTCTGGCCTTCCAGGTTCCTAAAGCTGAGCAGCCATTTAGGGCGGAATGGACAGTCCTCAGGTGGAATGGCTGACCGTACAGATACTTGTGGAAGTGCTCCAATATCTTTACTACCACCAGTAGTTGTCGCCAGGTGACGCAGTAATTCTTCTCTGCCTTGGATAGCGTCTTGCTGTAGTAGGCTATCACCCACTCGAGGCCATCCTGGACTTAGGATAGGACGCCTCCAATGCAATGGTCGCTAGCGTCAGTGTCCACAATGAAGGCGCCCCTGGTTGCGGGAATCCTAAAATAGCAGCACTGCAAAGCGTCTTCTTCAGCTGTTGGAAAGCGCCTTTGGCGTCCTCCGTCCACGCATAAGGTCGGTGTTCCTCTGTCAGGCGGATGAGGGGTTTGGAGATGTTGGAGAACCCCTTTATGAAACGGCAGTAATAACTGCACAACCCCAGGAAACTGCGCAATTCTCTCTTATCCTTTGGCCGAGGCCAATCTCTCACGGCCTGGGTCTTTCCCGGTTTGTGGCCACTCCGGTTGGTGAGACTATGTGGCCCAAGTAGTTGACTTCCTTGCGGAAGAGCTGGCACTTCTTTACGTTTAGCTTCAGGTTAGTCGCCTGCAGTCTCTGTAGCACCTTACTAAGATTGTCGGGATGGTCATCGAAGGTCTTGCCGACGATGATAATGTCGTCCAGGTATAATAGGCAGGCATTATAAGTCAGTCCTCTCATCACTGACTCCATAAGGCGTTGGAAGGTAGCTGGCGCATTGCAGAGGCCAAAGGGCATAACTGTGAACTGCCAAAGCCCTTGGCCCATTGAGAATGCGGTCTTCTCCTTGTCTCTCGGGTCTAAAGGTACCTGTCAGTAACCTGACTTCAGGTCCAGGGTAGAGAACCACTGCGCACCAGCAAGCGTGTCCAGGGTGTCGTCAATTCGGAATAAGGGGAAGCAATCTTTCCTGGTGAAGGCATTCAGCTTCCTGTAGTCCATGCAGAAGCGTAGTTCACTGTTCATCTTTGTCACCAGAACCACAGGTGAGCACCAAGGGCTGTCACACTCTTCGATTACTTCCCTGGATCTCATGTCCTCCAGCATATCTCATACCACCGGTTGTTTTACCAGCAAAGCGCATCTAGGTGGTTGCCGAATAGGCCGGGCGTCTCCGGTGTCGATGTGATGGAGCACTCGGTCCGTGCGGCCTAGTCGCTGTCGCCTTGGCTGAAGACGCGCTGGTATCGTCTCAGCAGTTGTCGAACCTTCTCGAACTATTCTACGGTCAGGTGGTCGGCCACCCTCTCCAATAAGCTATCCAGCCGGGGCCCCAAGTGTTGCGTCGGCACCAGCTCCTTTGTCTTGTCGATTGCCGTCACGCTGACCACTGGCTCGCACGTCCCCAACTCCGTCCCGGCCTGGATGTCGTTATCGCCGTCACCACCACCACCTTGCTTCTCGCGGGGGACAACCACGTCTTCCTTCAAGGTGACGGTTCTCAGTTACGATTACACTCTCCTTTTACGACTCTCCCTTGGCAAGTCGCAGCGCCCTTAAATACCTCTATTGATAATTCTAGACTGTTCTGTAACAAGCAAGAAATAGAAAATTCCAGTCATCTAACTTTATCTGTTTCGGCAACCCTTTTATCTCTGCACTATCTTTATCTATTTCAGCAAGTTCTTTTGTGCGTGTCAGCCACGCTATCATGATAATGACTCGCAAAAATATATTTTTCCAGCCAGTTCAATTAGGAAACTTGTTTTATTGTCTCTTTAGATTTCCGTCTGCTTATGTTCATTTTCTAGTTTGTGAATATATTTAAACTTCTATTATCCATTTTAAAACCACCAGAAATACAGCCTTTTATGGTTCAGGTTCATCTTCCTCATCACTAGTGCTTTCTGTGGTAGAGGGCAACATCTATTGCCCAAAATCTTGGTCACTGGTTTGCACTTCACATACTAGAAATGGTTGACAGTTGGCACAGTTATCAAAATTTGCTTAACTGGAATTGATCACTTACCAAACTAACTTCTACAAATCATTTGATCCAGTCTGAATTGATTCCCCACAATCAGGACCCTCTACAGATAAACCAGCTTTCTTGAATCAATTCTGAATTGTGGATGGAGTATGTAATGCATCTGCATTGAAGTTTATTGCTGCAAGCATAGTTATTTTTTTTTTACTGCATTCATTGCTCCAATATAAAACACTGCAATGGCTTTGTGTAAATTTTATATTCTGTAAAAATAGGTGAAATTAGCATTTTCACCTAAATAAACTAGTTGCAGCTAATTTGTGCAGTTTGCTGGGCAGGAAACTAGTTTTACATTTCTTAATGCAGAAGTAACATTCTTTAGTTGTGCAGCACATTGATCAATGAAGAAAATAATTTTATGGTTTGGAGTTCCTATCTTTCTCTCAAGTTGCAACAGATGATTTTCCAAGATGACTCCTGTCATTTATGAATAGCAATTAACTCTGTATGGAGTTAACCATATCTTGATATTGTCACATTCGCAATTGTGCAAGTCTACCATGAGAAAGTAGCACGCACTCAAGGTCAGCAACTAGCTGATACAGTGTGTTTAGTGTGCATAGTACAGTACATCAGTCTCAAAGAGTAGTCAGAGTGAATAGTCAGTCAGAGATAGAGTCAGCAGTGAGCTGTACAGTGAGAGCAGTGTGGTGATTTGAGCCGAATGTTGTATAAATATCGCCAAACAATTTGGATTCTGAAGTTTTCAAATAGCAATCTAAAGAACGAGTCACTTACTCTTTTATGATGCTTTCAATTAATCTCACACCCTGGCTCTTGGTTCCGCTACAGCAGTAGGTAGGTAAACTCAGTGTGTATAGAAAGATGATCTCCTGACACTGCTACACACCAGGCTATATCACTACCTATCCACTACTGCAGTCTTCTAAAGGCTCTATGCCCGATATTTTATCATTACTATCATGAACAATAAGTAGACACTCATATAAAATGTTTCTCTTCACTTCCAAATGAAAAAAAAAAAACATATGCTACTTTTACTATTTGCAATAAGTAACTGTATATCCTCAGTGATCAGGCAGGTTAACTAATTACTTATTTCCGGTGCTTAATCAGGGTGAAGTCCAAGACAATATTTGCAACCCTTGCTGATATAGGCTCATCCACTAGTTCCATAGAACTTTTCATATGCCAATTTATTTGGCAATAACTATACATTCCAAGCTCCATGATGAAGGGAGCAGCAACCGTAGAATGGGCAGGAAGGACTTCTCGGGTCAGCAAGTGCGGCACTGGGTGAGGGATTGCTGAGCTGTGGGATTGGCAGCAAAGCAGTTTACATGTGAATATTGGAGTTGTGTTCAGAATTGGTGTATAGCTTTGTGTTAGAGGTAGGTCAAGAAGATTACAGCACCCCAGACTTAAGGAACACTGTAGACATTTTGAAGTGTTGAATCTCTGTAAAAGAAAGGCTGATTGTACCTTAGCATTGGGCTCACAATTTTAGTGAAAATAAAGCAGTTTTAAGGTACACACTTTTCGTCTTTTGTCATAATATTGTCATTTGGCGATCACGGAGCTTGCTGCAGAGAGATTATGTTGCCATTGCTGTTTGGTAGGAGGAAGAGCGGGAGTAGAGGAATTGCCTAACCTTGTTGTTTATTGGCTGGCGGGACAGGAGAGGTACGCTTTCAATGATTACCAGTGACTCACATCATGAAGACGGAGGCGAACTGTATTATTACTAAGCAAAAGACCTTTCTAGACTGTAATTCAAGAGATTTCTAGTTCCAGAAGTATTTCCTATATGTGAAAGGTATATAAAGCCGATGTGAGGTCTGTGTTTTGTGCTTAGAGCTTTGAGCTGAGTATGGCTCCATGGAGGAGTAGTTGGCGCGATAGAGCAGTTCATGAATCAGTTGGTGCGGAAGCAGTTCACAGGTCAGTAATTGCATAGTGATAAATCAGTGGGTTGTAAAACAGGCAGCGAAGCACTTTACAAGCAAATATCAGAGTTGTGTTTAGAATCGGTGTGCAGTTTTGTGTAACAGGTGAGACTTGTGTGTACGCCAAAGATTATTAGCAGCACAAAGTATGTGTGTTAAAGAGATATAAGAAGAACTAGAGACGTATCAAAGTGGTGTATTTGTGTACAAGAGAAGCTGATTGTACATTAGTATTGTGCTGATGATTTAATGACAAATAAAGTAATTTAAGGTGAACTTTGCGTTTTTGTCACAATATTTTTGAAGTGATGCAGTTTCACATCTCTATTACCAATGGTTGCAGTATATCAGTTTTGCCAGCATTATAACCAGCAAAGCTTTAAGTCTCTGTTTCAACTTTATTCCACCATGATAACTTTCCTATTTGAAGGGGGTCTTCTGAATCTACATTATAAAATGATCTC